>VUQH01054939.1:0-33224 GCA_015106775.1 Etroplus canarensis | reverse complement strand
AGTGGCTTTGAAGCATGCTGGCACAGTTGCTTGGGTGAGGGACAGGTTTAAGATGTCCGTGAAAACCCCTGTGAGCTGCTCCGCACATGCTCTTAGCGCACGTCCGGGGACACCATCAGGACCAGCAGCCTTTCAAGCGTTGACCTTGCTCAGCGCAGCATGGACGTCTGTGGAAGTGAGTGAGAGAGGCTGACTGTCTGCAGTAGGCCTGGATGTGGTTTGCGGCTCATTGTTGTCTCTCTCGAAACGAGCGTAGAAGTTATTTAGCTCGTTCAGGAAGAGATGTTTGCAGTCATCGGGGAGGAATTGCTGGGTTTATAGTCACTGATGGCCTGAATGCCCTGCCACATGCGTCTACGGTCGAAGTAGGAGAAGTGCTCCTCTATCTTCAGCTTGTAGCAGTGCTTGGCCTTGGTGATGCCCCTCCTCAGGTTTGCCCTGGATATGCTGTAGGCCTGTGCGTCACCTGATCTAAAGGCGGTGTTGCGGGCCTTCAGTAGGAGCCGGACCTCCTTATTCATCCATGGCTTCTGATTTGGGTAGGTGATAATCTGTTTCCATGTTGTAACACTGTTGATGGTGGTATTAATGTAGTCCAGCACAGAAGAAGCGTAGGTGTTAATATCCGTGTGAAAGCCACAGGTAGCCTGAGAAGCAAACATACTCCAGTCTGTGTGATGGAACTTGTCCTGAAGTACAGAGTCTGTCCCCGCTGGCCACACTTTGATGGTCATCACTGATGGCTTCACACGTTGGATAAGTGGAGAGTACTTGGGGGTAAGGAACAAAGAAAGATGGTCTGACTGTCCGAGGTGAGGGAAGGGGATCGAGGTGTATGCCCCTGCAATGTTTGTATAAACATGATCCAAGATTCTGTTCCCTCTTGTGTTGTGGAGACATGCTGGTGAAATTTAGGGAGCATTGACTTTAAGTTACAGTGATTAAAATCACCAGCAACTATAAATGCAGCCTCCGGGTGAGCAGTCTATTGTTTGCTAATGGTAGTATAAAGTCGTTTCTTAGCAGCTTTGGCATCAGCATCCGGGGCGATGTAAGCTGCAGCTACTATGATGGAGCTGAGCTCCCTGGGCAGATAGAAAGGTCTACACTTAACCATGAGAAACTCAAGGTTAGCTGAGCAGTGTCTCCCAATAATAACAGAGTCCGTACACCAAGCTTTGTTTACATAAATGCACAGTCCTCCTCCTCTGCTCTTACCGCAGTCAGCTGCTGACCTGGCTAGCTCAATAGCATTGTCTGGTACTCCGTTGTTAAGCCATGTTTCCGTGAAAATCATGACGTTAGTGTCCGTAAGTCTCTTTTTGTGGGTGATCCGGAGTCGTAACTCATCCATTTTGTTCACCAAAGACCGTATATTAGTGAGGAAAATGCTGGGTAATGGGAGTCGGTGCGGTGTTAGCCTTAGCTTAGCTCTTATCCCTCCACGCTTACCCAGCCTTTGTTTACGGTCTCGACGCCGCCTGCGAGCACTTCCGCTCGACCGGGTAGAGTGCATAGCTTCAGGTGTTCCAGCGATCTCAGGAATGAGTTGAAGATCGGTTTCAAAATCGTCAGAAAGATGTTTTCTGAAATCCAAAAGTTCCTGTCGGGTCTAAGATGTTAAGGTGAAGCTGTTCTGTATGAACAGACCCGTCAGTAACAGAAAAATAACTGCAAAATTGCAAAACCAGGAGAGACGCTGGGCCTCGCGATGCACTCTCGCCGCCATCTTTAAACAGCAGTGCCACAGTAAGATACAGTAAATATTTCAGAGGAACTGACTGACAGCCTGACAGCTGTCTTACTGTCCAGATTCACAGAGTTAGAAAGATGCAGCCAATAGACTTTATTCTGAGCTGATATAAAAGCCACAATGCAATTGCTTCTACATTCTTTTATCGAAGACTCATTGATTATAAAAGCACCCGTGTTACAGAAAGTACAAAAACAGCAAAGTAATGTATAATTGGAATGGAAATGTTTGTAAAAACTCAAACTTGCACAGATCGTGTCCTCCTATCTGCTTTGATCATGCCTTTACAAATGAGGAAATAAAACTGAGTTTCAGTCAGCCGGTTTGGGGTGCAGTATGAGGGAAGGAATCCCAAAAAAGTCAGAATTTGTTAAAGAAAACCTGCCAGAGAGCAGATTAGGTTCACAGAATCTGTTACCCCAGTAACCAGCTCAGAGTTTAAGATAATCCTCTTTCGGGAACAGAAAACCCTGAGTTTCCATCAACTCAGGGTTAACCAGCTCAGAACTTCAGCATAACCTGCTTCCTGAAATTTGGCCCAGGTTCAGTCTAAACTGGAAACTAAATAACTGGCAAGAAGGAAGCATGAAGGGAACCAGATGCCAAAACAAAGACTGAGGGAAAGACGGTAGGGAGAAGAACACAGGTAACAACAATCAGGGACTCAGTGAAGACAGGAAGCAAATCCTGATCCAACACACGATTCAGAAGACTATCAAAGTAAAACAGGAAGTGCACGAAACTACACACAGAGAGGAGAACTTGCAGGAAAAACATAGGGGAGGCAGGAGCAACAACCAAAAATACCAGAAACTCAAGAGAATAGCTAAACTCTAACTATCTGGACCTAAAACACCATGAAACTAAAAATAATAAGAAACAAAACATGACCAGTCCAAAATACAACAATCATACTTTCTTTGATACTATTAAAATTGCACAAATGTTTGATTTGTATAAAGACTGGTTGTGCCCCAATATGACTTTATATCTAAGTCCCACTTGAAAAGACTTTTCTTCCTGGCTTCCTAATTGACCATTAACTGTAACATTATGAAATATTTAGTTTTTATGCACCATTTATTTAGAACAAAGTTGTGGTCTGTTACAACTCTCATTTGATATTTTTTCTGTTTCTCAATTTCTTTTATTAAATTACATTTGAGACTGTCTTGCACTGAACTGAAAATAGGCTTTTTATGCTGTATTTTATTTTTCTTGTTCACTCCTTCACTTTCTTACATATTGCACGTTTTTCTTCACAAGCACTTTGATTTGGCCTCCTGCTAATGAGCTGGACTTTTGTATTCACTGGGCATATTCATATCAATCATCTCAATGAACTGTAACTGGATTCAAAGTGATGTAGAGTGAAATTAAAATGTGCAAGATATAAAAATACCACAATTCAGTGTTAAAGCTTTACCGAAAGCACTATTATACATAGGTAAAATGGGAAAGATAAAAGTACAATAAAGGAATATTAAAAACTGAATAAAATGTAAAATTGAAAATTATAATAAATGTAAAAGTAAAACTTTTTAAAAATTTAAAACAATTAACAAATTAAAAATCTGATTAATTTTATTTTGAATGTATTATTTTTACAGAGACCTGAACAAATTTCTTCATGAGGCACAGACTTTTTTTTACATAGATCAAGTTTGGAGTCTTTTTCATATATTTTATTAAACTCTAGTACTGAAATAGAACCAGAGTTGTGCAGCCTTGGCAGAGGTATCCACTCTGTAGCTGCATTGCCATTTGTTTAGCAGTGTCTGTTTGACCTCCTTTAAAGCTTTCTGTTTTTAATTTATGTGTTTGGGTTTTTGAGAAGGTTATTTCTTGCTTTTTTAGAAATGGTTCTTGGCTCAGTCAGAAAGCCAGTGAGACACTGTATGAGACACTGAGCTTTATAAATAGGTTCGACTTGACTTACTCTAAAAAAATAAAAAATGTTTTCTGCTTTTTCTACTCTGGCTGTGAAGCTTGGGGAAAATCCTACAACTCTCTTCTAGAACTGAGAAAAACTAGAGGCATCAAACTATTGCTACTGTACACAGTCTGCACATGTTATTGCAGAGCAATCAATGTTTTACACCAAGTGAGGGTTTCAGTATATTAGCAAGAGGGATTAACTGCTCCTATGGAGCTGATACCACTCAGAGAGAAATCAAGCACACTGAGGCCACAGGCTTGGTGGTGCAGGGATGGGGGGATGGTTTGACAAGTACTTTGGTATAAATCAATAGCAGGGATGCAGTGATAAATCCTACCAGCTCCAATGACCGACTAGCCCTCACACCTACGCACACAAAACAATCTTGGTCCCCCGTGTCACAACAGTTAAAAGTTATCACCGCCATGGATCACCAGTGTGCTGATGTGTCAGCTGAAAGTCAGGTTAGAGTCCAGCTAAAAGAGGTATCAAGCCCGAGTCCCTGCCAGGTTTAACTATATTTCAAGAGAGCAGTGTAAATTAAGGTTAATTGTCAATGTCAGACAGTTTGAGTACAGGTACTAAACATGAGAAAGGTGCAGATGAAGACGTTTGAGTAGAATCTGAAGTTATATCCTTACTTTGCATTTCTTAAAATGATCAGATGTTATTTTGTATTTGTGTTTGTATTTCAAAACATCCTACATTTCTAAACCCGAGATACTGGATGCTTCAGGCTACATCAAAACTACGTTAACATAAGAAGGCTCGACTCAAAGACTGACTCATGGTGACAGATTGAAATGGCTATGTACAGGGAACAGCTCTTTGGTCAGGCGACAGTGAAGGGTTGATCTGTCCAAACACGTTGATTCATCCAGACATCAGCCAAAACCGCAAACATATTTATGAAATGGAGACAGAAAGGTATCTTTGTGATTCAGCACAGAACTGTTTGACATCCTTCCTCTGTATGTGTCACAGATAAGTCCGCCCTGTTTGGAATAAAACACAAAAGGCGCCATTACACGGCTGAGCAGGCTGGCATCAGCTCGTCTGACTTGGGCACGCTGATGTATTAAGAGTGTCATCATTCAAGCAGCATTCGGGCTTTGGTGCAAGGCCACAGTGCAGGTAGCTATTTGGAAAATCAATTTGAGGCAAGCAGTTATATCTGTGAAAAGAAACAAATCTGCTGAAAAGCAACTGACCAAAAAGCAACAATATTTTATATAACCTTGCAAACTGGTAGGTAACCAACACCACAGACAAGCAGAAAATACATCTATCTATCTATCTATCTATCTATCTATCTATCTATCTATCTATCTATCTATCTATCTATTTATCTATCTTAAAGCTTCCCATCATAAATGTGATGCACTATCTAAACAGACTGAACTTGGTTTACAGCTTCCAACAACTAGTGAGAGGTGTAGCTTGCTGAAATGGAAGCTGCAGTGTTTTCAGGAATGATATACTGTTCTACATTCACACGGCTGATGCATTTTTTATGATCAAAACCAGAGGGGCTTTCTCACCTTCAATTTTAAAAGTGTTTACTCAGCAGCAGTCCTGAGAGCTGATGAAATAAGTTAGGGCACCTGAATTAAAAATGATTCCACGGCTGAGAATCTGTCCCCAAAACAGTCCCCTGCGGCGCCTCGTTCCTTGTGGTAATGCGAACGAAAAAAGGTCTTGCCTTAACAGTAAGGGCCAGCTCACGAGCAGTCACTCATCTGTAGCATTTTACGCACACTACAGTCCTGTTTTATAGCTGTGCTTGATCTATTTTATATTTTTTGTTTTGCTATGTTTGTAGGTGTCATAAGTATGCTGTCCAAGAGGGGCAAAACACATCATTAGACAAAACACAATCATTATTTTAGACAACCCAATGAACGTTCCATAAGAGAAATTAAATATATGAGAAATAATAATAAGGGTAAGAGATATACACCTGAACTAATAATTTCTATATTAATTGAAAAATTAACAGCTTAAACTCAATTTCAACTATTTTCAAAAGCTTATTTTTATGATTATTATTTTTACAGAATATTACTAATGTTTTATATTTTTATTATTATTTTACAGAGTTGGCTTGTGACTGTAATGCAAAAGAGTCAATGTAAAATTGCAAATCATAAGTTTGTTGTGTAGCTAGCTTTATGAATAGCTTTAAGACTTTGGTAGGAAACCTTTACTATAAGAGAGTCATTTTAAAGCCACTTCCGACCCAAATAAATCTGTGTGGAGCTGCAAAACATATTTGTGCTATATGTATATTTTAATATACATCACAACACACTTTTTAACCACTGAACAAAATAATTCCCCAAATGTGGGATAAATCTAGTCTTAATGAAGATGACAGAGCCTATTAATTATAAATGAGACTATCAACATTATTAATAGGTGTAATTAAAATGTTTTTCCACATGTAATTATTCTACAGTGGTCTATTTTTTATTATTTGGTACATTAAATTTGCAATTTTTATTAAGATGAACTATTTTTGTTTAATTTATGGAATCATATAACCGTAAGGCTAAAATTGTTTTTTTATTTACTTGTTGTAATTACACAAAAAATGAAACAAGTTGTGAAACTAAAAAAAAAAAAAAATCCATCATCATGTGAACACCTGCTGTGAAAGAGGATGCATATAAAGTTCAACAGCAGATCAACCATAATGTAGCAGCCCTGGTGGTGAAATCAAACAAATTTGCTGACATACTGTTAAATTCTCATTTTTTTTTTTTCATGACTTATATTTTCTGGTTTTGGAACCCATAGCTAGCAGTACTCAGTACTATCTTTTGTGTGTATACATCCAAGCTGGCCATCACAACTGAGAGTCAGCAAAATTAAGAGAATGAACCTCATACTCATCTAGTTTTTGTTAAAGCCACAGGGAGCCACTGGAGCTCGGTTAAAAAGCTTCAAGATCCCTGCCTTGAGACACTTGATTTATTAATCTTATTTATTGACTATTAATTTCTTTTTAAGTCCTTATTAACATATTGTCCCATTAGGTTAGAGGTTTCTGAGCTAAATATTATGGCTCGATGATGGAGTGTTCCTTGGTTTCAACCATGTTTACCATAATTACCATGTAATAACAATTCAAAAAGGACAAAGATTATATGGCATTTTCAAGGCACCAGAGGAAAAACATTATTTTTTATTACTTTAAATGTGTGTGAGACACATACCACAAAGAAAAATGAAAATAAATTTGTGATACTTGCTTCAAATGTATGTATTATTTCAATTTGATTTATTAATATTTGTGGAAATTGTGTCTTTTTATAGATAAATGAAGGCTTCCAAAATTTACCTCTTAAAAAAAAAAGATCATTTCTTTTCTCAAGTATTCTATATCATTGATCCATATTTACAACAAACTCCATGGCTGGAAATTTAACTGATTATCCCTCTTTATTGTCGGTTGACATACAGAAATAGGAGAAAGGTTACTTTTGTATAAGTAATTTGTCCTTGTCAATCTGTTAGCTGAATCTGATTTATCAGAAATGGCATCAGAAATAGCATTTATTCTACTTGTTCAATTCCAGAGTATTTTCAGGCTACAACTCTTCTGAAGCCAATGTAGGTATTTTCCAAGTTGTAGATTTACTGTGACATGGACATTAAAGTAATCTAAACTTTTCAGTGAAGTGACACTTTGAAATTTACACCAGATAAAGAAGAAGAAAAGTGCAAAATCGGATCCGGCTGTCACTTTTTGGCACCTAATAAAAACTACATTTGTAAGGCGAGGAGTAATGTTCTCTTGTTGGAACATGTCCCCAAGATGGCTGCCCTGGGTCAGCGTTGTGCCTTTGGGGAATTTCACAGTGAGCAAGATGGAGCACATGTTGGCCTGGGCTTGTGTTGGCACCGGGAAGCTAGCTCTACTTCTGTGAATTATTTACAATGATGTATAGACCCTTGTGCTGGGAAGCCATTCTGTTTTTGGCTACCACCTCATATCTGTTTTCCAAGACATATTTGTCACTGGAAGAAATTCCAAAATGGTTGACTTGATGTATGTTTTGGCTCAATATTTTTGTTCAGGACACTCCAACACCTAAAATAAAGGAGCTGAAGCTGGATTTCATAACACACTTATGAGGATTAGAGACAGAATGCATTAAGTCGTGGTCACAGTCTGTTCGGAAACTGGAGGAAAGGAGAAAAATGAAAGCTAGTTTTTCTGTGACTGTGTGTGGATTGGTGCATTCATGAAGCTCTGGACATCCAGATACTGAATGTTCACTGGTTTCATATGCCTGTTTCCGGATAAGAAAGCACAGCAAACCAACAGGAAGTCTATTTCACATCTTACCTTAAATTAAGCCTCAAAAATTGTAATGTTACTTACATTCTTTAATTAAATGCTTTACTCACCTTAGAGGTCCTATGTCATTATTGTCTCACCTTATTTATTTTTCTGTACTTCTTTGAAACATAATTGCTGTAAAAGGTTTGTTTTTATTTAAAAGGGGAAAAAAGTTATAATTTTATAAATGTGAAGAATTCACTGGCTTGAGTTTTTGAAGAACAATGTCACTCTTTTCCAGAAAAAAAGCTAATTTCTCAACATGTTCCATGTCTACAGATCTTTATTCGTTAGGTGAATTTCAATATTTCTCACTAAAAAAATAGCTATAATTTTAAAATTTAGTAAGTGCTGCTTATTTTTTAATTGTCTGTTGTTGTTTTTTTGTGTGGGATATTAGAATGCCCATTTAAATCCAACCCATTTAAACAAAATTTCTTTGGCTTTCCTAACCTTCTCTAAACACTTTTAGTTTACAATTATCAGGTTCTTCTACTATGCATTTTGCCCAGGTACCCACTCATTTCAGTAAAGTCCTGGCAATTTTTCGATTTTAAGAATGGCCTTGATTGGCCAATTGGAAAGTCTTAGTATTAGCTATGCACGTATAGTGTTCTCATGTTTAGTATTATGGAAATCACAATACCTCTATGGACGAAATACATACATTTTATAATCACTAAAAGACAAGCGAAATTGCCACTGAAGCTATCCCTATTTTTTTTATTTTTCTTGAGTTTACTACAGTGTAAGCAATTGGCTACTGGAGGGTTTTTCTGTCATAGTTATTAAATCAAAATCTGTTCATTTTGATGCAGTAGCCCCATTTAGTTATTGACTGTGAAAAAGGGAAATTAGGTCACAGAAATGTGGAGCACGAGCCATTCTCAGGACACACAAAGACGGTCTTTAGCTTTATAGGTTTATCTTCCAGCCCATTTGAAGTCAGCAATTTCAGGTCATTGGCATTCAAGCACTGATGAACAACAGAGATGGTTACTTAGTGTCTCAGGGTGACTGACAGCTTCGATTAAAGTAAATTTTGTGAGTTAACTTTAAGAGGTAGTTATTGATTGATCTTGCATTTTTTAATTAATTTATTTATTTCTAAAGTCTTCATGTGATTGAAACTGCTCAATCGCTCCTGGTTTCCTGGCCTGAATGTGAGTCATTGTAAGCTCCCCGAGGAGAAAAGCGGCGGTTTGAAGCCGAGATCAAGAAGACTCGGCTGAATAAAAATAACACAAAAATACATTTCGCATTGAACAGTTTCCAGGCTTTTCAGCAGCAATTGATTGCGGTTTAAAAGAATGGACAGACCATTGGAGTTCTTGGTGAGGCTACAGTACAAAGACATGTCTGGAAAGATGAATTGTTCTATCTGGAGGTTTTTCATTTTGGCACTGTCCCCATATTGACTATTTCGAAACTGTCAGCCACATTTGCAATACTTGACTCATTTTTTGCCGTGGGCATATACAACATAAATACAACTTTTTAATTTTCTCATAAGAGCAATAAATATATATTTAAGACATGAAATACATTATGCCAGCTTATAGAAAGCAGTTAAGATTGGCTGTCACTAAATACTCAACAGCAATCTTGTTCAGCCAGATAATAATGAATCCAGATGGTCCCAGAGTGGGCTTTCACAATTCATCAGTTGATCATGTAGAAAGTCATACACACAAGATTTATATGTTGTTTCTTTATAGAACTAACTTTCTATGAGGTAAAAATCTTCTTTTAGCTCTGTTTTGGGCTCCACCAGCTCCTGAGGGAAGGATTTGGCTCTTAGCCACTAATTATGTGCTCTGCTCACAGACTGGTTAGGAGCATTATCTGTCTTTTAGTAAAGCCTGGGTATGCAGTGCACAGTGTCTTTATTCAGAAACAATTGACATGCTATTAGAAATTATAGTTAGGTAAATAAATAATGACACTTTAGTTTTTAAGTTTCATTTTGCCTCTGTACACCACCACAGTGGATTTGAAATCAAACCATTTAACTGTTTTGGAATTACATCCATTTTTATAGAGAGTCCCCTCTTTACCAGATGCTCAAAAGCAATGAGATAGTTTACAGACAAGCAGCTTCATGGCCAGGTAATGCCTATTCCCTTGTTATTCCATGACAAACTAAACAGTTAAAAGATCTGGAGTTGATTCCAAATGTTGGAATTCTATTTGGTAGCTGTTCATTGAAACCCTCAATGTGAGGTCCACAGCGATATTATTGCAAGTGAAGGAGACCATTATTACAGTGAAAAACCGAAATAAACCTATTACTGAGATAATAAATAAAAAATTAGGAGCGGCCAAAACTAAAATCTGGAACATTATTAAAATGTAGGAATGCACTGGCCAGCACAGCAACATCAAAAGGCCTGGAAGGCCACAGAAGACAATCGCAGAATTCTCAATTGGTTAAGAAAAACTACCTTACAACATCTAGTCAAGTCAAGAACACACTGAAGGAGGAAAGTATATCATTGTCAACATCTACAATCAAGAGACCTATATTTTTAAGCCTCTGAAAATGGGGCACTACGTATTTAAATGGCTGTCCTTTCTAAACAATTAAAGCAATACTCTTGTTGAACCCCATGAATTGAAGCTGAAAGTCTACACTTCCATCACATTTTGACTGTTTGATTTAAAATACACAGTAGTGGTGAACAGATGCAAAAATAAATAAATAAAGTGAAGCTGCAACTTATGGACCTAACTGTATGTAAAATTGTGAGACTAACCCAAAACATTAAGGTTGTAAAATAAAAAACCTATACAAAAGCAGTCCATTGTATTGAGAAGAATTGCAGCATTGATAAATCATGTGGGGTTGACTTTCTGAGTAGCACCTTTCATATTGGACATTGGTTTCTTTCTAAAAAAATCTAAAAGTATTTATTAGTGCAGCTTAAAACTTAAAATTCATGATGCAGAAACAGAATTTCCAGTCTAATAATTATAATTTTCTCAGTAATTTGCCACTTCTGTTACAAGTTCCATGTCAACAACGCAAACATGTCAATTTTTAAACCACAACAGCTGACAAGGCAGCTACTCCCAAAGCCTTTTTTCCAAAGCCTCCCTTGTGTGTTGCAAAGTAGTGTGTGAGTGGAGAGGTGGAGCAGTGTTATGAGAAGATAATGTGAGGAGATTGAGCAATCCAGTGAGCATGACACCGCCTCTGGCTGTACTTCTTGATTACCAACCATTTGCTGCTTCTGTAACCTCAGCGGGGCCCTTCACCATGGAAACTCCTCATCGCTCACTTCCCAGCGCGCCTCATTATAGAGCCACTGCCGCAAGCGCTGGTCCAGGATCAGCTCACCTGAGTCTTGGCACTCCAAAAACTTGCACATTGCCGGTTATTAAAGCTGATCTGGGGTCGAACTACAGAGAAAGTGGCAATTGAATGTAAGCCTCTGTGCCTGAAGGTCTGATTCTTCCTGGTTTGATGATGTTATTGGCTCACCTCTCCAGATGGATCATCTTGGAGCATGTAACCATGAGCTAACATATGCTAAAAAGGTTGGAGTGACTTCTTCATCACACCTGGATATGCAGATACTACTGTGCTAGCAGTCAGCTGGAGGTTTGACTTACTGGATAGATACAGGCAACTCCAACTTTGAGTAGAAAATTTAAATGTGACTCACTAAATTACACTGTAAAATCAAGTTATTTGCATAATACTATTAAATTCATTACATAGAGTTTCTAAAGGACTGACCAGAATCACTTTTTTGCCTCTGATATACTAAAAATAGCGTACCTTTCGGCTCCTCCCTTGTATTCTCCACCAAGGGTTGGCCACAGCGGATTAATCCACACTGGTAATTTGGCAGAGGTTTTACGCCGGATGACCTTCCTGACGCAACCCTGCATGGTGAGAAGGGCTTGTGTCCCCACCTGGAATCAAACCAGGGACCATACTGCCCAACCTTAAGCATTCAGCATGCCAAATTAGATGTCTACATATTATTTTAATTGAATAAAGTAATTATAAATATAAAATAATTTAATAAATTACTAAAGTGCCTGTCAAAGTCTCAAGTCGCTCAGATTGATTTTTTTTGCTTTTGTTGATCTTTTGGTGGCCTTTTACTGTATATTAAGCCAAATTATTGTGTTTATCTGGCATGTGTAAACACAACAGACAACAAAAACAATTTCATTAAAACAACTGATTAAAGCAATTAAAAGACAAACTATTAAAACAAATTCAAAAACAATTAACTAAGCCTAACATAAGTGATAATTAGGCTACTATACACAAAAGATAACATTCAAGCCGGGCCTAATCTGCTAATGATGATTGCAAAAGGTATGCTTTTTCTGAAGATTTGAATGCTTTGCAATATTTGCTAAATTTAACAACCCTAACTAAATAAACTTTTATTCAATAGGCCTGTATTATTTAAATTATCCTCTAGCCACAAGCTGCTAAAACAGATATTATAAACTATCTCAATATGGAGGCAGTACAAGAGAAAAGATATTGACAGGGGTAGGACTTTTAATATACACCACATGTATGAACAGCCGTCACTTCTGACTGGATTTATGTGAGAATCAGTAATTGCACATAGCTCTTTGAGGTGGTGTGCTGGGAAGAGCAACGCTAAGGGGTTTGTCAGGCAGGATTTTGAAGGTGATGCAAAGGAAGAAAAGAGTTGGCTCCTCTATCTCGCTGTTGTTTGGATGAGCCATGATAGCCTGCAGGCAAAGGCAGACAGGAGGCTGAGGACTAAACACATGCAACCCGCTCACATTCCCATCGCGTCAAATACTGCCGTTTTGTCAGAGCCTCTGGCATCTCTGAGATACACACAAGGTGTCCTTTGGCATTGGTTGCTGTGACACACTGGCTGTGGTTGTTTGTAGTTTGAACGAGAGTGACACAAACTGCTACCAAAACATTTGTCCTTACTTCTTATGTGGACAAATGTTTTGGTAGCAGTTTGTGTCACATGCAGAAACTTCACTTTTTACACTTAGCTTTACTTTGTCATTGACATGGCACCTTCTGTGTTCAAATCAGGCAGCAACCTCTGAGGTTAAAAAATAAAGCCAAAAAATGCATTCGCTCTCATAATAACTTGTAGTTCGCTCCAAAAACAAATCAAGACTAACATGTTAAAATGGCCGACAGTAAAGCAGGAAATAAAATTGTTTACAGCCAGGTACAAAAACCAGTTTTAGTCTCTAATTTGCCCCCTTCACTACAGCTGTATTGAGAATTAGCTGTTATACATTGTTAGCAGTACGGCTGCTTTGAACGACAGGTGGATGTTGACCCAGCCATACGCAGCTGGTTTGCTAAACTTCACTTCAGCTAGTCTGAATCACTGAACTGGAACACTCGACCATGTTTGTGCTCGTGGTTCTCTTTGCAGCCTTTTTTAATTCAATTATCTGACAAATAGTAATGCTTGCTGTGTGGTTAACTGCACTAACAGGTCGTCAAAGAGGGTAAGTGAAGTTCTTGCACTTCATGATACATAGCACTAATTAGCAGATACGTGTCTGTGCATTGCATACAACTATTAGCTGATAACTTAGCACCCCATGTTATTGTGCAAATGAGGTCACTTATGGTTCCAAAACAAGTCAAGATGGCAAAGGCTGTGATGCCTAAGTTCCATATGGTCCACAAACCAGAGGGCGTCATGGCTCCATATTTTAACAAATCAAGGGGTCCTTCAAAGTAAACCCATGCAATGTGATAAGTTGGATGTGAGACAGAACTCGTACATCTTACTCATACGTACTTTTTATCATCTCTGTGGTTAAAGAGGATAAAGCTCCAGCAGCACTTGTAGCATAAAGAACAGCCTTATTGTTTGACAGACACATTTCTTCTTTATGAACTCTTTAAATCAATTTCAAGCGTGGGAACTGCATAAACTGCCAGCACACCAAAAATATCAAGTCTTTTAACCAGCCAATCAATGGAAACGCTTTTTATATCAAGCACTTCACCTGTAAAACAAAGATCTTGGTTTATATGCTAGGGTGTCTCTGTAAAATACACACACACACACACACACACACACACACACACTAATACTGATACGTATATATATATATATATACACACTGTATATGAAACTTCCCATTCTCTAAAAGCATTACCAAACACAGGGGCTCCACTAAGACAAATGACACTACCAATCCTGTTGCCGGGACAATTCGAACATTTCGAGGAAAAACATCAGATTTCAACCTTATTTTTTACAGACACAGAAGTGGTTAACCCCAACCAGAGAGGGGGTGATGTTAATTCTCTCGGAAAAAAGAGGGAAGTATTTTGGATTTTCAGTTTTTCAATTAATCATTCATTATTGTGGTTCCTAACACATGTATCTTAAAAATGTTTTGTTTTCATGGTTTCAAACTTTTTTTTCTTTTTAATCATTTACCATGCATTATTTGGATGATATGTTATTTTTTTAAACACCTCATTTTCATATTATTCACTTTTTTATTTATCTGTTCCCACTTTTTCTAATAATGAGCCTTTACATGGATTTCAAGCCATATTTATTGATTCAATTTGTGTTTATTTTCATTTTTTTTAATTTATTGCTTCAAAGTGTCCCTGGTAGAGGATGTGTGTGACATCAGATGGACAAAACACCACCCCGATTCACATTTTGTTAAAGTGCCAAATAAGGTACTACCCGCTTTCTTTCTTTTACTCTATATAAATAGTATTTAAAGTTGTCTCTAATATGTTTTAAGATGACCTTTATGAAGGACACAAGCTGAAATGTGTTGGTCAAATAAGCTGTTCTTTGTACTACAAGTCTTGCTGTAGCTTCATCCTCTTCAGATGCTGTTCTCCTTGCACCGTGGAGTAGGTGATATTACATTTACCTGGTTGACAGGTGCACTTTCAGCCTCCAAAATGTAATATGAATTGCCTTGGGTGCTGTGTGGCGCCAGCGTCTTTGATTCCTGTACGCAGAGTGGCTTAGGTCAGCCATGAGGCAGCAGAGGCAATGAGTCTGCACCTTCTCTAAGAACATCACTCTACTACTGTGGCACCATAGATGTAATCAAATGAGATTTTAAGTAGCAATTCATTAACTCTTATTTTTTTAGTTCTATTTTCAGATTTTATCTGAAATTCAACAACGAAACTCTACTTTTCCCATGCTTATTTTGGAGTAAAGATAATAATTAAGTTAGCATCCCTTTTGTGTAGTGGATGACGCATTCACCTTACAAGCAAAAGATTCCTGGTTCGATTTCAGGTGGGGACACAAGCCCCCCTCACCATGGAGGGTTGCATCAGGAAGGGCATCCGGACTCCGATGCAGACTAATCTGCTCTTGGGGAGAATAGAAGGGAGCAGCTGAAAGTATAAAGCTAATAATTAAGTTACATTTCTTGAAATTTGTAGATTGGCTTACCTGAAATTCAAGTTAGAATAATCCAAAATTCTAATTTAAAACACTTTAAATTATGAAAGTGCATCTAACTTAAATCTGTGAGGTTGATCTGACTTGTTAACTTGATTTAAAGAAACTTACTTCAATCATGTTTTACCAGTTGTTATAATATAATTTATTTGTTCCAACAATTCTCTTTTTACAGTGTGGGCCCATGACTCTTTAAAGGACTGTACAAAAATTTTAGGGGGAACAGAGTTAACAAATAGGAAATGTTGATAAAAGTTAAATATGTAAATTAATGTGAATGTGAAACAGTGGCAACAGGACTAATTTTGTTCCACAATCTTACTACTTAATAACGGCCAAAAAAAAAATCAAAACATCTTCATTTATTTATAGAGACTTAACTTTAAAATATTATTTTTAATTATTTTCACTGTTTTAGTGGGCAGCCAGAAAAGATTAGCAACTAATTTGCGCAAGCTAATAGAAATTAAAATAAGGAATGCTTTTAGTGTTATTATTACTTATTGTCATTATATTTTCGATTGATTACAAGTGCAGAGCCCAATAAATTTTAAACTCTGGAGAGGGCCTAGCTTTTTTAAATAATGGGAGAAAAGGGTTAGCTCCGAATAAGTTTCAAATAGTCCCTAACAGCTCCTGATCATCATTCCTTTCTAGTGTTCTAACCTTTTGAAAGAATAACAGAATGGAGGGATACATGAATGTAACCTTCTTTGCTGTATACACATCACTAATTAGATTCCTCCTCCTGTTCTTTGGGAAATATAAGAAAAAAGAATTTGTATTGCAACACTGATGCAAAATTGGTTAAACTAAAAATCCATTACTGCCACATTAATGGTCCTGATTAATTCCTTGCTGAATTGAGTGTGTTTAAAGTTGCTTCAAACTGTCATGAATGCAGTATTCAAAGGTGCTGAAATGCATTTATGCTTGCGATGAATTCCAATTAGTTACAATTAGACCCTTCAGTGTATGGCACATTTTATTTGGCTGAATGTTTTGCTGAGGTTGCCCCGTCTGTCTCTCAGGGAGCCTGCGGTTCCTGCTCAAGTAAACTGGTGTGCCCTCACAAGCATATTCCCATTTTCTGCTTCACTGAACTGGTGGTCCCCAATAATCCTAACACCATCATTTAGTCAGGCAGGCTGTGGAGTGTTTTCATTTTCCCCCCCTCTATTTTCTCCATCCCACACAGTCGGCTTGGATTCCCTGAGCCTAGCAGAGTAGAATTAATGTGTATAGTTTGTTGGCCTCCTTTTTTATGCACCTTGAGAGAGAGTAAAGTAGAATCGCCTCAAGAAAAGGTGCTTTAAATTCACACGCTGGTTTTTAGATGCTGAATGCTTTCTTCTGTTCTGATTTCTTCTGATTCTGCTGCCAGTTTCTCTCCTATACCTTACAGAAGGATCACAGTTTTTTTTGGAGACCGTTCCCTCCACTCAAAGAGGCTTTCAAATACAGGAGCCTGGGCGAAGTGCTTTTCCATCATCTCTCCCATGCTCTGTCATGCGGACAGCAGGTTGGAACAGAATGGCTGCTGTGCTTTAATACCGAGAGAAAAGGGAGTGTGAGAGAGAAAGAATGAGGCCTGGTGATGGACAAAAAGAGTGAGAAAGGGAGGGATGGGCAAAGTAAAGCCTTGCTGTGATGCTGGCACTCAGTCAGGTGCTTCTAACTCGCTCCCATCTTAAGCAGAGAGATGAAAAAATGGACAGAACTTATCTATAATAACCAAAAGGGGAAGGGACTAAAACAAAAAAGAAAAGAAAAGCCAGCCAGATGCTGTAGAGGCAGGGGAAATAAAAGATAAGCTCCCTTGCTTGTCCTTTGCACCATGTCCTTTAAGACAGCAGCACATTTCCTCTTCAAAGATAAGGATTTGATTATCCAGGACAAGCTCTTCTTAAGCTTAGTCCTCTTAGTTCCACAGGCGGGAAAGACATCATAGATGAAACAATATGTTGTGGATATGAATCAAATGGGAATGTTACACGCTGAAAGAGTGAAATGGCTGTGTTTACAGAGGTCTATGAAGAACAAAGGGAGCCGAGGCTTACAATGATGGACGCAAATCCTGAGTCTTGGTAACTACCCGCTTCAGCTTCCATTCTGAGCATGCCTGACAAGAACTTTGATCTCTCACATCCAGTCACCTGGCTCTGTTCCACCAGCCCGGATAAGTCTAGACAGATAACGCATACACAACTTTGTTCTCTGAATTTCAGCTGTTTACACTGTAGATCGGATTCTTTCTCTCACAGCTCTCTGACTCCTACATGAAGCTACAGGATCACAGATGAAAATGTGCTGTAACATTTCTCCTTTCCTCAGCTTCTGCACAAAAATCTACTTTAAAATGACAACATATTCTCTTAGAGGTTAAGGAGTAGTGAAAGGAGGCTTTTGCATTCTAGAATTTTCTTATATTTGATGTGATGTTGCAAAATTCAGGGATCCTGACACACAAATATTTGCATTCTTGCTGCTGAAACTGGAGCCCAACCAAAATACCAGGCTTGAGCATGGATTTGCAAGGCTGTAAGGACACATGCCAAAAAAGCCAGGAACTAGTAGGAAGGATGCATACCACCTCTCCTTATCACCTGTGCTTTACCTTTTTCATGTCATGTGTTACCAAATTGTAAAAATGCACACACGTTATGGTGCTTACACAGCAGTGACACAACAAAGTCTATAGAAAGATATCAAATCTGCACCGATCAATACAAACAGCAACAAATGTGCAAGCTGAAAACATTTGAACTTCCTGTTACTATAAATTGAATCCATTTATCGGTTGTACTTTGGAAAGCAGTAGTTCTCCCACTGGCTGGTATATGTGGGTTGCAAAATGTTCCAACTGCTCCAGCAATTGTACTTCCACAGGGCAATACTTCACTTTGTATTTGGTCTGAACAAAACATTACACCAGTAGCAATGTTCTTATGTTTCACTCAAACTGAGTAAATCCAGTAAGTTATTGCAGCACAGTTCCCAGTAAATAAAAGGTTCTGTTATTTAGATAGTTCTTGCTTTTCCATAAATCATGGAATCATTGTTTTAATCATAAGGCTTTGAGCCAAGGGGCCTCATGTTAAGGCAGCTGCTGATGTTCCATAAATGCCACCGAACTATACGCTGACTATTTGCTAAATGAAAATGACTTTTTTTTGTTTTAGCTTAACAGTGAATGTGTGACTTACTGGTAGGGTCACCAGATCCCAACAAACTAAATGTGGGACAAAGAGTATGTTTATTTGAAGGACATCTGAATGCAACCTTCCCAACTCCCTCACTAAGTAAATATAGCAAGCATAAATTAAAAGCCCAAGTTTATTGTTCCTTCTCTCATGTGTCTTCTTTTTTTTATCTCAGTAACAGTTAGAACTATTGATGTTTCAACAGTTCTTTTGTCTAGTAATCATTTGGGTTTCAGTGAGGAAGCATCTATCCACATCTTTTTGAGCTACAGTTTTCTTGTGAGACTCATAAATGACTGACAGAAACATGAAAAAAACTCTGAGAATAACCTTCAACCCAGTTTCACCCTATTATTCTCTCTGCATGTCCTTTTATTTACGGTAGTTCTGCTCACATTCCACCAAACTCGGCAGCGCTTGTGGCTTCATGGTGGCTTGCAATTTATGGGGGTGGCAGTGGCTCAGTGCAACGGTGAACCAGAGGGTTACCGATGTGGCACTGGCTCGATACTTGCCCGTGGCAGTTGGAGTCACCCCGCACCACTGAGGCGCCTCCGAGCAAGGCATCCGCAATAGGCTGCCCCGCTTTCCCCCAGTTCCCCCATGTGTGTGCATCCATATCACTCGGCTGCATGTTAAGTGTGTGTTTATACCTAAAAAAAAAAGTGTGTGAAGATCTAGTTGTAATTTCCCCTTTAGGGGATTAATAAAGTATATCTTCTTCTTTTGCTTGACAGGGACACGTTAACCAGCAGGAGGCCCATGAAGACAACCTTTCTTCACAATCATTCAATTAAAGCAAGACTTTAGAAAAATGTCTCTTGCAATGCTGACATTTAAAAACTAGAACCAAACAAAATGTGGGACTTTGTTCCAATATGTAGGAAAGCGGGACAAGGGATAAAAATGCTGGGCGTTCCCACAGGACATGTGGTCACCCAGATTACAGGAGATTTTTGAGTTGTTTGAAGTGTGATTTTACACACTTGAACATTGCCACCAACGTTAAATTGTGAAGAAGACAGTTGAAATGTGGAGTATTCAGTAGGAAGTATTTTTTATTTACTATTTTAAACTGCACACTGTGTTCTGCTAAAGTAGGCTGCTCACAGTAACAATATCTAACTAGAAAGCGATAGTGCTATTATAATTATAATTGATTGTTTTTTCTTTTTACTCTTTTCCATAAGCAAGGTTGGGGTTAAATAAGGGGGTATTAACCTTCAGACACTTGACAGATATTGGTCTTCTTCAAAATAACTGAAGGATAAAAGGTTGAGGAAAACTGAAACCAGGTTTTGTTGGAGGATTTTCAGGCACCCTGAATACAACTTGATCGCCCCTTGCAAATTAGCTAAGCCACTCTGGAGATAAATACTGCAGACTGCACCATCACCTCACAGCAAGAAGGTCCTGGGTTTGAATCCGCCAGCTGGCTGAGGCCTTTCTGTGTGGCATGTGTGTCATTGTTTTGATGTGTGATGGCGTGAAGAGTCTGAGGACCCGACACGCAAGATGGCGAGGAGAACACAAACCAAGCTTTCATTCAGAGCTGGTAAGTCCATGAGATGCAAAAAAGGGAAGGCAGGGAAAGAATTTAAAACATAACTGCTTGGAACGGAAGTCTTAAGAGCCTAGAACACAATGAAAGGACACAGTTTAGAAATTACAGAGAAGATATTAAAACTGGATAGTAACAGAACACCAGTCCCAAACACGCAGGTACGAAGGAAGTGAACATGAACAGAACTGAGTCAATATCAGCAGCCTTGAATAAAACTGAAAATCAAACTATTCAACACTGAAAAACCCAAATAACAAAGGACAGAATGTGAGCAGGCTAGAAATAAGAACACAAAAAGTCCTAAACATTACAAAAACACGGAGCATCACAGTTTGCATATTCTCATTGTGCCTGTGTGGCATCCTCCCGCTGTCCAAGTACATGCAGTGGTTAGATTAACAGGCAATTCTAAATTGGCCTTAGGTGTGAATGTGAGCATGGAATGTTTGTTGGCTTGCTGTGTTAGCCCTGTAATAGACTGGCAACCTATCAAGGGTGTACCTCACCTCTCGCTCTATGACAGCTAAGATAGACTTCAGCCCCTAGTGAGCCTGAATTGGATAAGCAGAATAAAATGATGGACAGACCACAAACAGCTCGATCTCACTGAAATATGTGAACTGCTCACAACTTATGCAGCAGTAGCAGCCTTCTCCTACACCGTCTTGTTTGCCACCTTGGCAGGAGTTATTAACACAACCTTAACTATAAGCTTTCCCAAAACCCGACCAATTAGTTTTGGTGTCTAAACCAAATCAACCCACTCCCAAGAACAAAAGCAACAACTTCTTGCAGAACATCTAAAAAGTAGCGGTCTCACACATGAGTCAAACCTCTTTCGCCTTACTAAGCCTAACGTCAATATTAAGACGTTTTTCACTGTGGTCCTTTCTCATATGTACCAAATAGCAGAAGATAATCTCTTTCAGATGTTCACGTTTGACAACAGCAGTCTAAGGCTGCATATCTCTGCCAAGACTGAACAGTCCTTGAATTTCTATGTCTTCATTTGTCTTTGTTTCAGTGAAGTAATAACATCAGTTCTATGATCATTAGCCCAATCTATACATTAAGAGATAGACATCTCTAGAAGAAAATAGATTTGATGCAATAATGTCCCTCCCTCATAATTCTTATTTAAAAAAACAGATGAACTCCAAAATGTAATCACTTCTAAACTGGGCCAAGTACACCAATGGTAATTTTTTGTGCCAGTGTTTTTGTAACTTTTTGCATAATCCTGCTGACAAACAAGCTGAACGAAAAGCACAACCTCCTTGACGGGGATAATGTTTGGTAGAAGCTGGTAGATGAAAGACTGGCTGATTTTAAACTCAACTGCATCGGATATTTACATTATCACGCGTACCCCTGTCAGGTAAGTTCCAGCAAAACTGAGTGCATGTGTGAAAATGCATTTACACAGGCAAAACAGAGGTTATTGTGTTTAGCCCTTAGCGCATCAGAAACACTCTTTCTAGCAAGATACATACTCAGGATGGCATTGCTTTAGCCTCCAGTGAAACTGTGAGGAATCTTGGACTCATTTTAAACCTTTAATGGACACATTAAACAACTCCACAATAGCAGCAAATTTAGAAACATCCTGTCTCAGAGTGATGCTGAAAAACTAGTTCATACATTTATTACTTCTAGGCTTGATTATTGTAATTCTTTGTTATCCGGCTGTTCTAAAAGCTCTCTAAAAAGCCTCCAGTTGATCCAAAATGCTGCAGTGAGAGTACTGCCGGGGACTAGAAGGAAAGATCATATTTCCCCTATATTAGCTTCTCTTCATTGGCTCCCTGATAAATCCAGAATTGAATTTAAAATCCTTCTACTCACTTACAAAGTCTTGAACAATATGGCCCCATCCTATCTTAATGACCTTATTGTACCATATTTTCCCAATAGACCACTTCTCTCTCAGACTGCAGGGCTACTTGTGGTTCCTAAAGCTTTTAAAAGTAAAATGGGAGGGAGAACCTTCAGCAATAAGGCCCCTCTCCTGTGGAACCAGCTCCCAATTTGTAATCGGGAGACAGACACCCTCTCTACATTTAAGATTATGCTTAAAACACTTCTTTTTCCTAAAGTTTATAATTACTGCTTAGTTATTTTGCATAGATTTAGGCTGATTTTGTTGTGGATATTGCAGTATATGCATACACAGACATTCAGTACTAAAGGTTCCTAATGCAGAGTTTGTAGCTCTTCGAAAGAAAGAAAGAAAGAAAGAAAGAAAGAAAGAAAGAAAGAAATGAAGTGGGCATCTCTAGGTATACAATATTGCCATGTTCAGTAAGTCAAGACATATAGTTTGGAAATACTTCGGATATTTGACACCCTGGGATGAGAACATGTTGAAATAGCCTGTACAATATGTCTACCCACACTATTTAATTTTCAACACATCTCTGTTCTCACCAAAAACAGATTAATAATTTAAAAAAACTGTATTTGAACTGTCTAATTTTGCAAATATTTAAATTATTTTCTGTCTTGCAAGCTTTTTTAATATTATTACTCCTTTTTTTACTTCTCTGGGGAGCCATTTTGGGGTATGCAAGGAAAAATAATAATAACAAAACCCTAAAGTGCCACTTAAACCACCAGTGGATTGGTCCTTCAAAAACTGTATCTTCTCTCTGTGCGCCTCTCTCTCCCTCTCAAACAGCTCTTGTGTGCAGAATCTAAATGTAAAATGTCAGAAGTAATTGAGAGACAGAGATTTGAGCTCCAGAACTGATATTAGGTGAGGCTAAATTGCCGTCAAGGCTGTGTATTAGTTCCCTTCATTCTCTTGGCCTTTCAAACAGGAATCTTCCAGGTCATGTGCACCCTTAAAGTGTAAAGTGCTTGATTTTCTCTTTATCTCAAACGTTTCAGTCCGAGAGAGAGAGAGAGAGAGAGAGATGAAGCTATTATTGAACCCTCTGATCTAAGGCTCGATATGGTGTCCCTGCCTGTATAAGCTAGTCTGAAATATTGCAGGTTGATCCCTGTCCTTTGGAGAACATTAAGCCACTCTGATGGCACAATACATTTTGCAGAGTGGTGGCCAGTCACTGCTTCTAATTCTGGGGTTTGTTTTAAAAGTAAACCTGCTATTACTCAAACAGGAACCCAAGTGAGAAATTTGCTCTCTTCAGATTTTCCCCCATCCACAGCACCTGCTGTCAAGGTGCCCTTGTGTAACTCTACATGCTTTGAACTGCTTCAGTGGAGCTGCTCAGGAGCCATCAGAGGATGCACTGTGAGGACAGTACTTTGAGTGCACTGGCTTAAAAACAGCATAATTTTTTTTCTTCCGTCAATTAAGCAGCCACAAAGCATCCATGACCCGAACTAATGTTTAAGAAATCTGTATTAAATCATCACAAAGTGTTTTACCCGTGTAACGATCAAAAGCCCACTAAAAGGCCCTTTCATCAAATGAATCCAAATGAGCGAGATGCATGAGTAGTGATAAAATGAAAAGAAGAATTAGAACCAGTTCTGCACCTTTTTAATCACCCCTTCTGTTGCAGCATCAGACGTCTTTTAGGTTTGCAAGATCCAAGGATTTTTTATCTCCCTTTGACTGTCACTGATGCCAACTAAAGGGAATGAGGGATTCACCCAATTAATTTACTGAAGCCCGCAATAAAAAGGCTGAAAAGCAAGCATCCAAGTGGACAGCCTTGCAATTCAATTAATTAAGTGGAGTGCGTATTCTGCTACAGAAGAAACACAGTGTAGTTAGAAGATGATGTCATGGCTCTAATAGAGAGTTGGAGACTTTTGTTAGCACTGCAGATGCATGTATGACTTATGGGTTGCCAGCCTTTCTGTTAGTTTAGGTTTTATATGTAAACTTCAGGCTGATGAAGCAGCAATGAGCTGCACATGCCATCAGTGTTGTGTGTGTGTGTGTGTGTGTGTGTGTGTGTGTGTGTGTGTGTGTGTGTATCATTCAGTTTTCTTCCTTGTGTAAATGGCAAGAAAATTGATTTCCTGCTGATATATTAAAGTTTTATATTACTGCAAAACAGACTTAGTCAGTCTTTGTAGGCCTTTGGGAAATGGAGTAGGAATGTTGATACTGGTCCTCATTGTAACTCGTGGGAGTTCATTACAACAGCTACAGGGATTTCAAGAAGATGGCGTCCTGTGTGTACTGTTGGGTTCAATCAAAGACAGTGGAATGGCTTCTGTTCACTTGAAGATATTTTGATTAAAGGCTCATGCTCCTTGCCCAAAGCAATGCTGTTCTTGGAGGAGTCTGCAATTCCCAAATCTCATCCCCAAACTGAGGTGCTGAGTAAAAAATGATACAACCTAAAAAATAAATAAGAGAGAGAAATAAGGGAGAGAGGATGACTGAACCAACCTGATTTAGAAATACCCCCAGGGAAATTTTGCATACAACAAAGATTAAAAAAAAAAAAAAAACCTTTGTCACATTCACAGAATTACCAGCTCTTTTTAAAGTATACTCTATTGAACTTTTTATGCATCTATTACATACAATGCAAGTGATTACAAGGAAAAAGGCGGCTTTTTTTTTCTCCAGCTGCTTTTGTGCAGTTTGCAATTTGAACATTAAAAATGTCAAATACAAAGATGATTGAAAAAGTATGATTTCTTTGTCCAACATAGCTGACGGAGATGGAAAAGTTGGTGAATCCATAAAAATCAAATGCGACAGAAAGATTTCTGAATATTCTGAAAATTATTAAATAAATTCATCTTTTCCCCAGTGTGATTGATATTTTTAAGTTAGTCTTCATGTTAACTGACCACAGAATTGGAAAATTCAAAAAGTAGCAGCCAACAAAACTTCAAATAAGCAAAAAAAAAACAAAAAAAAAAAAATTCTGGAACCCACTGATAAATAGTCTTCTCCTTTTTTATGGGATTTTTTTCACTTATAACTCATTCACTTATATCATCAGCGTGATCCAAGACCACAGATATAACAATATATTGTTAAGCCCATAATTTTTGGGACAATAACACATTTTTGGTTTTGGTTTTTAAAATTTTGTATTAGTTTATACTAAATGTGGATGCAAGACTCATTTAGGGTGCACCACTTTACCTGCTTTAAAATGGTGTCTACTTATATAGTGCTTTATCTACCTTATTTCTAAGGCCCAAAGCGCTTTGCAGTCACACTCACTCACCCATTCATACACCAACGGCAGCAGAGCTGCCACGCAAGGCGCTAACCAAGCCATCGGGAGCAATGTGGGGTTAAGTGTCTTGCCCAAGGGCACATCGACACATGGGCCGGCAGAGTGGGATTCGAACCTGCAATCAACTGATCAGAGGTCAACCGCTCTACCTCTGCTTTACCCTGCCCACAGTTGCTGTCCCTGTAATTTAGTGGTCTACACATTTGCCTTGTCAGCAAAAAGTCCCTGGTTCAAATCCAGGTAGGGATGCAGGTCCTTCTCACTATGGAGGGTTGCATCTGGTGTAAAATGTCTGTCAAATTACCCGTGTGGATTAATCTGGTGAGGTGACCTCTTGGGGAAAATAGAAGGAAGCAGCCAAAGGCAACCCTGCCCACAGCTACTACACACCTGCAAGTTGCTTTGCAACCCACTCCAGCCTCTTCTTTCATGAAGTATCTGACTTCATTCATGTCATATCTGTTGCCATTAATGCTGTTTGCCTGTGGAATAGTGGGGAGGTCCCAGAACAGGGCAATTTAGGCAAATAGGAATTCCTGAAGAAGGAAATAACTATCCTTTTCACCTGTTTTCTGACCCCTTCAACCCACTGCTTATTAGTATTCGATACTCCTAACAGTCTTTGTGACAACAGCACAGCATAGCAGCACTTTGTCCAGCTTGGTTAATTAATCCTCCAAAATTATTTTTTGCTGTATTTCCTTAGATGGCCTGCACAGTGGAAAAAGAATTGCTGCACTTATGTTGGATAATTTGTCGCTGATGATCTGATGCGTGCATGCAGTTTAAGAGCAGTGGATGTGCACTCCACACTGATTATGTCATGTTCTGTGCTGAAGAAAATGCCTGTGAGCCAATAGTTCCTCATTCACAGCTATCAAAGGAAACACCTTGTCTTACTGCAAGCTGCAGCGTGCATGTTCAGATTACCTTCACAGCCAGCATCTCTCAAAGCAAATCAGCAGCACAGTGAAATAAGGCGAGATAAAGAGACAAAGTCACATTTTCTCTCTCAGTTAGAATCAAGGCACTGGTAAAAACCTGGGAAATAATCAATTACTTTTCACTGCCGCATTTGCCTAATTCAAGTTGGCATCAAAGCTGAGTTCGGCTGAGGAAGATGAATTTGGTTGTGTTTGAATAACAACTTTGATTTTTGCATGAATTTCGCTGAATCTGATGCAGCCATTTTCAGAGCACACAAAATTCGAGAGGCTCAGCAGCTTCTTTAAGAGCAACTTTGTTTACATCAAAACTGGTTTCAACTTTGCTGATGATCCCCCTCCCCCTTCAGCCATTTGGTGTGCTCATTCTATCAAACACTCCCCAAACTGTCAACTAAAATTTCATACTGTCAAACTCTGACAGCTTTAGGCTTCCTACCTTACATCCTGGCCCAAATCTCTGTTGCTCAGTATATTATTTAAAAACAGGAGGGACTTTTGAGGTCAGAAGATCACCTGAAATGAACTTCAGACCATCATAATTTATTACCCACGGCCAGACACAATCTCATTCCATGTTCCACCTTTAAAACACAAACAGAATGAACAGTAGTTATCAGCAGCTTTTAAAATGAAATCCTAATATGTGCCTTACAAAATCACACAATTTGTTACACACTGAGAGCAAAACAATATCCTGTATACTATATGCCGTGATACTGGTAGACACTATTTGAACAGTCTGAAAGAAACAGTAATTTCTCTAAAAATATGGCAGCTGCTCTGCTGCCTCCCACTACTTGTCACAAACTGCTGTATTGATTTTTGCATACTGCAAAACTACAGTAACTCTCCCAATCTACAAGAATAACATCACATCTTTGCCTGCAGTGCCGTGTTTAAAGGTGCAGACTTGTTATGTTCCCCATGTTTATAGAGTCAGAGCTACAACCAGTCTTTTGATGAAGTTGAGGGGAATGAATAACACCAGAAAGTCAGGGTAGCTCCTGTTCTGCTAAATTAGTCAGACGTGCATTACATCCAGTCTGATAATCAGACTCAATTGTCACATTGTTTTGCCCTAACCACCCTGTAGTTAATGATGTGATCATCCTACGGATGCAATTTTAAGTTGATGTGGAAGCTGCACAGCTATTGCTCAAAGCAGCAAGTAAAAGATTTTCATGATAACAGAAGAAACATGTCAATTTACCATGAGGTTGTTGCACTGATCTCCAGTACTTGATGCACTTCTCCATTTTTCTTTTATTCATTTACTGTTTTAAGATCATTCTAAGCATTTGGTAAACTTAAGACATGTCAGTCCCTCAGATTTACAATAATGTGAGATGATTCCAGAAATATTTCTACACTATATGAACAAAAGTATTGGGTTGGCTACACATTACACTTACAGGAGCTTTTATGACATCCCATTCTAAATCTGCAGACATAAATTATGGAGTCGGTTGCCCCTTTGCAGCTATGACAGCTTCCACTCTTCTGGGAAGATTTTCAACAAGATTTCTGTGTATACCTGCGGGAATCTTTGCCCATTCACCCAGAAAAGCATTTGTGAGGCCAGGCGCTAATGTTGGACAAGAGGGTCTAGTTTGTAATCCTTATTCTAGTTGATCCCAGATGTGTTTGATGGGATTGAGGTCAATGCTTTGTGTAGGCCAATCAAGTTTTTCACAGCAAATTCATCCAACCATGCCTTTATGGAATGTCATGCCTTCCCTAGAGTTATTCAAAATGTTGTGGTAATCTGAAGCATTCATATTTTCCTTTACTGGAACTAAGGTGCCCAGACCAACTCCAGAAAAACAATCCCATAGCATTATTGCTCCTCCACCAAACTTTACAGTTGGCACTGTGCTGCTGGGCAGGCAACATTTTCGTGCCCAAGCCCAGATTGGTCCATCAGACTGCCAGAGAGAAATGTGATTTGTCACTCCACAGAACAAGTTTCCACTGCTCCAGAGTCCAGTGGCAGCTTGTTTTACACCACTCCATCCAACACTTGGCATTGTACTTGGTGACGTAAGGCTTGCGTGTAGCTTTCATGGAAACCCGCTAAGCTCACAGTGCACAGATTTTGCACTGAGCTTAATGCCAGAGGAGGTTTGGAGTGCCACAGTCACTGAGCAGAACACTGGCAGCTTTTATGCATTAGGCACCTCAGCACTCAGCAACCCCACTCTGTATAACTTTATGTGGACTGCCACTTTATGGCTGAGTTGCTGTGGTTCCTAAATGCTTCCACCTTGCAATAATACTACTTAGAGCTCGTCTCGTCTCGTCTCGTCGTCTACCGCTTGTCCGGGGGTCCGGGTCGCGGGGGCAGCAGTTCGAGAAGAGAAGCCCAGACTTTCCTCTCCCCAGCTACCTCCTCCAACTCTTCAGGGGGCTCTACTTAGAGCTGATTGTGGAAAATATAGAAGGGAAAAAAATTCAGGAACTCACTTGTTAGAACAGTGCCATCCTACTGCAGTGCCACACTCAAATTTAGAACAACCCATTCTTTCACAAATGTTTGTGAATGCAGACTGTATGGCTAGAGGCTTAATTTTATACACCTGTGGCATTAGGGTCAAATGAAACTCCTGAATTTAATTATTAAGATTAGTTTCGTCCACATAGTGTACTGTTAATGCAAATTTGTGGCATTTAGGGTGGTGGATGGGCGTGTAGTGCTTGCAGGAACCTTCAGTTCACCTAATTTACATTTTTTTTTTGAGTCTGACCCTAACCATACCTTAACTGTAGTTTAATTACTGTAAGCATGAGCCTTTTATTACGTTAACCACCTATATTGCACTTTACACATACATGGATTTGGTGCATAAATCTAAACTTTATGTAACAGTTACAAAGAAGGACCTACATAAACACGTCCCCACCTGAACTATCAGCCGAGTGGCATATTTCATAAGCTGCTGTGAGGCTGGGTTGAATCACACATAGGATTCAAGATGTGAGACTTGATTTCCTGTATCAAAGCCATCTCCACTGTGGTACAAGAAAATAAAATGTAATGGACTAAAATTGAGTCTGCCAGTGAATAATCCATACATCAAATATGTTTCCTCTCCATAGTTGGCAAGCATTTAGTATAACATAAATGCAATTATCAGGAAACAGGGTTGCTACACTTAGCTTCAGCTTATTTGATGGGACGGTGCCAGACATATTATTTAGTTGCTGGAGTGTTTTTAGAATACAGGCTGAACTGAAAAGCAAACATCAACACTTCCTCTTGCTGTTCCTTTCAGACATCAATGGCATACTAATCATACTCAGGTCTCAGATCTGCAAATCACTCTCTGCATCTCAAATTTTGTGGACTGAGTTTGTTGAGTGGTAATGAAATGGTCATCCAAGCTGAATATAAGCCCGAGCTAATTATGCATGTATGTGTGAAAACGGAAACATGTCTTGATGAGTTGGAAAATAATGATAGTTTGTACTTCTGATTCGGTGTGTTTTATTTCTACAGTGAAACACCAGGGTAAGGCGTGGGTTTTTTCCTGTCGCAGGAAAGATCGAGGACAAGCTGAGAAATGCAAAATTTCAGGCAGAGGGGGTAAAGAGGGAGAAGAAAAAAAAAATAAAGGATGTTGGGCTGCATTGTAAACAACTCCTACCCTAGGCGCTTTATGTGGTTCACATGAGAAGCAAAGCAGGAAAAAAAAAAACCTCATCACATTCACAGATGGCTGCCCAATCCAAGGCAAATGTCAAAAGGACTCACATGACAGCGAGAGCACCTGTGAAAAAGAACACAGCACGGAGAAAACGATGGATTTACAGATGGTTATATGTGCAGGGAGATGATGGAAAACCCATCACAAATGTCTCTGTATCATCTTATTTTCAGGGACATTAAATCAAACAATTTGTGTGCACTGAAGCGGCCACAGATGATGCGCTCCCATTTGGTCAGGATGTTTATGTTTGTTGTAATGAAGTATAGACGGATCCAAAACAAGCATTTGTCTCTTTGAGATTAATTCAGAACTCACACTGTGCAAGAAAATGCTCCACATAGGCAGACGAATAATGAGATTTGGTTATATAAAAAATAGCTTAAAGTGCAGTGTATTCAGATGCACAAACTACAAAAAAGAGGGTTTATGGAAATGTAAGCAGCTACAGTCATATTCCTAAGATTTCACTAAAGGTCACTTCTAACTAAATATAAATTAGCACCGATTTTCTCTTCCATTTTTTCTGATTATTTCACAGTTTTCTCCCTGGGGATGATTTGAATGACAAAGCTTTTTGGAGCTTTGAGGCTAAAGGCATAAGGGTTTGCACAAAGCTGCATTCTCCCCCATCCCATTCCCATCCTTCCAATACATATGCTAATACTTCAAGTCACAGTCGGTCGAATAACTTACAGTATAAAAAATTTTACTGTTAAATTTATTCCAACTGGCAGTTCAAAAATGTATCCGGATGGCACTGACAGGCAAAACAGAACAAATATCCAAGTTATTTTATTTTCGACTCCAGAGACTCAAGCAGGGATCAAAAATTGTCTTTTTAAAAAAAAAAATCAATAAATAAAATAAACTGCTATAGATGAAGTTAGATCAGAATGCAGCCTTTTGCAGTAAGACTTTTGAGATTCTCTTCTGTGGAAGATTCAAATGTTTCAGTAATAATAAATGAAATAAAACAGAATACAAAGAATAAAACTAATTTTCAAAAAGTATACAGAATGTACTGAAAAGTTAACCAAATAAGCACACAATAAACTACAAAATCAAATATAAAAGTAAGAAAATATAGAAGAGGAAAGAAAATCATAAATAGAAATATTGAATACTTTCAGAATCTTAATCTTCTTACACTGCAATACATGAGGGAGTAAGGGTGATATTAGAGAGTTTTATGAAAAAGAGGGTTTTCACAGGAGTCCATGCAGTTCTGTGAAAAACTAAGCACACTCCATGATTAAACAGATTGTAGAACCACCATTATCAGCAATTTATCAGTCTGTCACATGGTTGTGGAGGAATTTTGGCCCACTTTTCTTTTCAAGGTTCCTTCAGTTTCTTGAGGTTTATGTGCATTTGTCTATGCACAGCTTTCAGCATTTCAATCAGGTTGAGGTTTAGACTTTGATAGGGCCATTGCAACACCTTGATTGCTTTGCTTTTCAGCCATTGCTCACGTGCTTGGGATCACTAATCTGTTGTGGGATCCATTTTCGGCCAAGCTTTAATTGTACTGTCTGGACAAATGGCCTCACATGTGACTCTAGAATACTTTGATATGCAGGGAAGCTCATGCTCATCTCAGTGTCTGCAAGGTGCCCAGGTCCTGTGGCTGCAAAACAAGACCAAATCATAACCCTTCTATCATCATGCTTGACAGTTGGTACGAGGTATTTATGCTGATATGCTGTGTTTGGTTTTCACCAACAGCGGCAGTGTGCACTATGGCCAAATATCTCCACTTTGATCTCATCTGTCACAAGGATATTGTTAGAGAAGTTTGTTCAGATCCAGTTGTGCAAACCTTAACTATGCTGCCATGTTCTTTTTAAAGAAAAGAGACTTTCTCCTCGCAACCATTCCAAACAAGCAACATTTGTTCAGTCTTTATCTAATAGTACTGTTATGAACTTTTTAAATTTAACATGTTAGCTCAGGCTTGTAGAGTCTGAGGTGTAGCTGTTGGAGGTTTTTGCAGTTTCTCGTAGCATTGCACAGTTTGACCTTGGGGTCACCTTGCTGGGATGACTTTAATAAGTCCTATGCTAAGATCCTTTTCACATGACTGTACCTCGGTGTCATTCTATTTGTTTTACAATAATGCTAAAATAAAAGTTTTAAGTCTTTAAAAACTCTGTTAATTTGTGAGCTAACGTATATTAAAGGGTTGTGTGGGAGTGTATTAACCCATTTTACTGTTTTAGAATTCATGATAAGATCAGGTTTGCCCTCATGCAGAAATAACTGTTCAAGAGATAAATAACAAAATACAGATACATTTATTCTGGTGATATCACTTGATATTAAGGAGAATGGGTGAACAAACATTACAGGGATCATGCAGTTCTGGTGTTCTAATCTCACACAGTTTCTTAAAGCCCCTCCTGCATCTCCTCTCCAGTTGAGGAAAAATATTATGTCTTTGCATTATCTACAAGCAGAGGGGCTGATTTTGTGGTTCATGGTAGTGCAAAAACAACTGGTAAGATGATCTCTGTAAGCTGACTGCCAGGTCAGTGTGCTCCTAAAGGTACGTTCACACCGAACGTGATCAATGTAAAACACACGGCGAGAGGTCCTGCGGCTCAATTTGAGCAGTTCGTGTGGCGCGATTTGTGAGCGGTGGTGCATTTCGCGCGGCGCGGTGCAGTGAAAATTATGCCTCACGGCGCAAATTTTCCATAGTTGAAAAATCTGAACTTTGGCGAATATTCGCGTTGCGTCAACCAATCAGGAACTCGGCTTTGGTAGTGAGTGACGTGTTGATGACGTGATCAGCGGGTGGAGTCCAAAACCATTTACTGACCGAAGACAGATGGACAGGCGCTCCACAGCTGGAATAGTTGGTGTCCTGTCGCGTAATCCGCGGACCAATGCGGGACAGCAAGTTATCAAACTGGGCCACAGAGAGACGGAAGTACCGCTGAAAGCGGCCGTCATCCAGACACAGCTCCTGAAGTAAATGGTGAAACTCACCGTACTGGGAGCGTCTCTGAATTGTATCATGAACCCAGACACGGCAACGTGCTTGCCGGCGCCTTTGTAGAGCTCTCCAAAACAAATAAACCCAAGCTACTCTCAACATCATCCATGTCTTCCATGATGTAGCAATGAGGCCGACGCGAATTC
>VUQH01054936.1:0-24056 GCA_015106775.1 Etroplus canarensis | reverse complement strand
TTACACATTCGCCTTACAAGCGAAAGGTCCTTGGTTCGATTCCAGGTGGGGACACAAGCCCCTCTCACAATGGAGGGTTGCGTCAGGAAGGGCATCTGGTGTAAAACCTCTGCCAAATTACCAATGCGGATTAATCCACTGTGGCGACCCCTTGTGGAGAATATGAGGGAGCAGCCGAAGGTAAATTTTTTTCTGTGGCTCTGCGGCCAGCAAAGTCAGTCTATTAGTTGTTCCAGTCTTTGACAGTGGATGCATGGATAAAGTTCTGTGGAGATGTTCATGGTTCCTAGAGGATGGACCTTACTCACTTTAGTTTCCCACATTTTTTTGGGTTCTGGTGCACCATTGGTGTGCTTTGGTGTCATGTCGTGTCAGAACTGGACACCAAAGTGAGTTTAATAAATCTTCATCAAAATGTCATGGCGGTCCATCCTCTAGATGTTTAGACGTTTTACTGAAAAAATAAAAATAGAAAAGTGGTGGCGTTTTGGTAGTTTTTGCATAAAACATCCCAACTGCACAAGGAGGGATGACCATTAAAGTTCAGTAGAGATGTTTATGGTTCCCATAGTGCCCTAAATTCTGTGGTTTTTGGTGTAGGACTCTTTAGAGTTTGACATGTTTCTGGGAGCAGCAATGTAAAGTTTCCATTTGTACTTTTTGTAATAAACATTTCAAGAACTGGAGGATGGACCGCTATGAATGCCATGAAATTTTGCAGAGTTGCTCTTGGTTCCCAGAGGATTTATCATAATCATTTTCATCTTCTTAAGTTTGCTCATCAGCAGTGGTTCTCCATTTTAATTTTTTGCATTCAGTGTCTTAACATTTAGAGGATGGATCGCCACAAATCACTACCATTTTTGCAAATTATATGTTTGGCCTAAGCTGTTTTACACAGCTACCCACGAGTAGGCTGGTCTGCAGGCTACCCTTTCTGGTTAGAAATGAATAAGGTAAAAGTGGAAGAGATGACATCTTGTCAATCCAGTGCTCTTCTACTGTATTTTGATCCAAAAATATGCAGTTAGTCAGTAGTCGTGTTTGGCTGTGTAAGAATAAATAGGCATAAAACCACTTGACCAGAACAATTTGTAACCACACTGTGGATGTTAACCTGAAGGCTTGCATATGTGCAGGATTTGGCAGGAATGCGCCTCCCTGTGCTCTCCCTTACACTGAATCTGAGTTGCTGCCTACAGTACATTTGCAGTGTAGTTTAATGCCAGAGATGAGCTCTGTGAGAGCGCCACAGCCACCTGTTTTCTGTCGCATGGAGGGTTCATTTCATTTAATCAGCGGAGACGAATGGAGCCGCAGGGCTCCGCCGAGAGTCAGACTGATCACGTAAGCAGCAGAGAATCTGCAGCAACTTAGTTTCAAAGGGCATGAATCATGAGAAGAAGTGCTGCTCCTCCTCCTCGGCGTTTTTCTCATGCACTCACCTACAGAGAGGTACTGCAAAGGGATGCTGGCAGAGGTCGAAAACACAGAACGGGCTCAATTAAGATAGATAAGATGGACTAAGCGCTCTCTCCAGATATTTCTTTTAATAGGCTTCTCACAGGCTTAAATCCTCTCAGCCTCTTTGTAGTTGCAGCAGTGTAATTCACCCTTTATTTTTATCTCAGTCTTTAAGCTTAAAGGACCATTCAGGCATTTTAGTGTAAACAAATTAAATGAGATTATCAACACAGGCTTGATTCTAAAATGCACTCTTACCTGGTATCTGTTCGGCATAGGTGTGTCAGCTGCGTCTTCCTGGCTCCCGTGGCTTCCAGCATGTAGAGGCAGGAGTGGACGTGAACCCTGATCCCCTCCACCACCACCTCAGGGTGCTCAGTGGATACAGATGAGAGGTACAGAGGGCCACAGGACGGGTCTGCCTGCCAGGTCCTGCGGAATAAAGAAGAAGAAAAGATACAGATTAAAAATCTGTCTGATATCGATTAAAAACAGTCCCTAAAGCAGTTTTGAATGCTAAATTCATATAGTTTTTACTGTCAGCAAATCCCATAAAGAAACACATGTAGATTAATCCGCCACTGAAGAAAGCACCCCCCCCCGTACATGCATCATTTGCACCTGTTCGAGTGTTTTGTGTACTCTAGCATTTAAATGAAGGGCTCCATCATATCAATTATAGGTCTTGAAACTATTTTCAATTAACAAACTAAAAACAGAAGCTTTTACAAGTATTCTTTCAGCAGATTGGAAAAAGAATACTCTTATTTACATAAATAATGTAGCAGTAAACTCATTCATATTTCGCTGGAGTCTATATTATGACTGCATGTGCTACTAGTTAGAAAAACGACCTGCAATATATTCCAGTCAAATGTTTTTAACTTTAAATAATGATGTAGTCAGCATATAACTAAATGTAGATTTAAAGCGTTCTGCTTCAGTTTTTTATTATGCAGGGAAACTTTGAGACATTACAAAGATGATTCGGGTGGATATAGACCCAAAACAGCTGCTTCAGAGAGAAGTTTAAACTCTATTTTTTTAACAAATAAAACCATTTCTTAAAGAGCTTTGTCATCAGTAGGAGCCCATGAGTCCTGAGAACCACACTAACATGCTGGTTTTGGTCTCCAGATGTGAATTGGCTGAAAGTTAAAGATCTTGGCAGAATGCATTATACAGAAGCACTGATTGCCAGTTCTTACTAAGAGGTAACTCAGAGTTCATGCAGACAGCTCACATAAAGAAAAAGGAATAAGAAAGGAAAAGGTGTGATGTGGGCCAACTGCAGACAGATACTGTCATGTCTCATCTGACTTCAGGCTGGGATTAAAATTTCATCAACCCCAATTCAAATCTCACGCACACAAAAGAGTATGCTCCACTTCAGTTTAACTCAAAGTGACACTTTGAGGGTACTTTTAGGTCTGACTCTTCTGTCCTCTGCGCTCCGTAGAGCTCAGCAGGTCGAGGGGAACGCCTGGGGGCTCGCTTTGCCTCATTACCTGATTAGCAGGTGCTCCTGTAGGGGCTGGGAGCCCAGGCTGTGGCTCTGGCCCTGGAGAAGGTAGCGATAGACGTCAGCGTCCTTGGACAAGGTCTGGATGACAGTTGCCTGATGCAGGCCTCCCTCCCACAGCTGCTGCTCCCTCAGCAGCCGGTGGAGCAGCTCCTCCTGTGAGGCATCCACCTCCACAGAGCCTTGCCACATCCACAGCGGGCAACCGTCGTCCATCTGAAGGTGAGCAAAGATGATAAATTAGAGCTCAGTGGAGCCTCTGGGAATCTTGTTTAGGCTGCAGTTGTTTTCATTGTTTCCTGGTTGGACTGACATAAAGGAGCAATAAATCCAATAGACAATAATCCACTACACAAAGCTTACTCCTTCTCTACCTCCTCAGCAGCCTTGGGTACGCATCAAATTCCTTTAGTTTCACAGAAAATCCTGTTCCGTACTTAACCTGCCACTCAGTTGCTGCACCATCACAGCATGACAGTAAACTAAACAGACACACTTCTGTATCATTGGGTCTGACTTTGGGCATCAAGAAATGAGAATGCTGCCACTATCAGGTCAAACGAGCAAATGACAACACCACAGACATTACTCTATATAAGGCACTCAAGAATCCTGAATAAAAATCTATGGGAGCATTTTATAAATCCAAGGACGGCTAAAAGAACCAATCAACAGCTAAAACAGGGAGCCAAAACATAAGAGACAGTCATATTGTTGCATGATTCACGAGTGTTTCAGCGGTGTGGGGGCAGGCTTTTCTCATTTTGGTGGCGACCAAAACTCTAATGGTTTCATACTATGTCACACCTACATCCATCTTTTTTATAGGCAGTCTATAAGCTAACTACTGCTTCTGCTCCGTTCACCTTCTTGAAGGCCAGCTCCACCTGCTCTGGAGCTGGGTGGCTCTCCCAGCCTCGACTCTTCTCCCTGGCCTCCTTCAGGAGTTGCTGGGTGCTGAGTTGAAGCTTTTTCCTTCTCCCCTCCAGCTCCCCCTCACCTCCACTTTGACTACAGGTAATCTTCTCTCCTCCAGACTCCTCAGAGAGCGTGTCCTCACTGGCGGTTGATACACTTAAACTCTGGCCGGGCCAAAACTCTGGCAGCTACAGGAAGAGAATTTGTTCCTGACATCACTTCAGAAACGTCTTTATATGATAAAAACTACATTCGGAGCAGGTTGGTGGTACCTGGAAAAGTCTCTGGGCCTCAGTGATCATGTTAGCCAGGCCTTGGGTGGCAGCTAGGTTCTCACTCAGGTCCCTCTGGTCCGGGCGGCCCAGGCTGTATTTCCTGTGACCGGACCTACAGCAGCAACAACAACAACAACGCAGAAGTTCAAGTTCAATGCCAAGCTCACCTTTATCACCTCCCACAAGGGAAAATTCACTTAAAAGGCAGTAACACAATACAATTTCCAACCTGGAATTATTTAAGTATTCTGATTCTGATTTTGCACCCTGAGTACCTTTTGTCACTAATAACAAAGTTGTCTTTCTTGTCCAACTTCCCTTCCCCCTTCATCTTTCACCCTCCATCGTTTCTGCTTCATGCTTTAAGAGCTTCTTGTTTAAACTTTTTATGTAACTGTCAGAACTAAAACTTCTTTTTTTAAACAGTTTTGTTAATTTGGGGTTTGTTTCAATTAAGTGTTTTATACATTTTTGTTTTATCAAGCAGGAAGGAAAATGCAAAGATTTTTGCTGAATAGGTTAGGCATTGAGCATACCCTGGATAATCCTCTTTGACTCGTAGAATGAAAAAAAAGTTACAAAGTTGACTTAATGATTTATTTGATATGGCTTGAAATGAGAGATAGAGTCAAACTCATTAGGAAAGTGTTTACTGTGATGAATCCAAACTTAAAATTTAGATCCAAATAGTTATCAGTATGTATAGTGGAGGTCAGGAGAGAGGTACAACTGTCTACAGTCATCTGTAAAACACGGTGGAGGCTCTGTCATGGTTTGGGGCTGCACTTCAGCCACTGGTGTTGGGGATCTTGTCAAAACTGATGGAAAAACACTGTCCAATTTTGATCCACCACGCAATACCAACTGCAAAGCATCTGATTGGCCAGGGAAACATTTATCAGCGTGACAATGATCCCAAACACACTACCTATGCAGTAAAAGCCTAACTGGATAGAAAAACACAATGGAACACTATCAGTCATGGAGCCCAGAGCCCAGAACTCAACATTATTGAATACAGAGAAATTAGGGGTGGCTGAAAACTGCTAGACCTTTAAATCTGTCAGAGTTCTTGTAAACTTTGCTGTAAGCTGACAGCAGCTGTCCTCTTTCTACCAGCAAGACCTGGATCATGCAGGGGTGAGTCTCCAGAAGGGCAAAGCATTTACTTCACAACTTTTATTTTAAAGCTTTAGTTATGTACCAGGAACAGTGTAAAAAATGTATTTGAATACCAGCTAGCATCTCCAGATGAACATAATGCATTTCAAGACTTTCTGAGGAGCCACATCAACCCTGAAACTCTATGCTTTGATTTGTTTTTTTAATGTTTATGGGAACATGTCAGCTTCACAGCCTTAAACCTTAGCACGTGTATTGGGAATCAGAAGCACCATGTCATAATTACCACTTTCAGGAAGTCATGTTATTTTGGAAATCTTTCATGTTGCATCCACCGAAGTTGATCGGAGGATTCACAGCTAAGGATAAGAAAGTTATAAAGAGATGAGCTTTTTTCCATGAGAAAATTTATGCCACTTTAAACAAACCAAACTGGCCAGATGGGTTAAAAACTCGAAATCTCTGTAAGAGAGGTGAGTTCTGTTAGAGCAGAAACACAAGATGAGATTTCATAGATCTGTGTGAAACGGCAGTGTGTGCAAACGGCAGCTGTTTTTTTTTCCGAGTTATTGTTCCCAGCACAAAGTGTGACATGATTTCTGACGGGCCGGGAATTTAGCTTCAGGGAGAACGGGAGGCACAAAGTGCTGATTGTGTCACTTCCATCATCCATCCCGTCAGCCTGAAGGGAGGAAAAGAGGCAAAGTGGAAAAAGGAAGAGGTGGAGATGAAAAGGAAAGGGAGGGAGGAAGAAGGTAGAGAAAGAAAAGCTGAAAGTAGGGTGATTACAAGAATGAGAGACGAACGACGAGGCGGAAGAGGAGATATGTGAGGAAAGAATGAGCGGAGAGAGGGTGGATAGAGAAAAGAAGCCTGACAGACCAAAAAACAAAAGATGAGGGGAGAGGTTTATTTGTAGCTCCTTTCAACAAGGAGGCAATTCAAAGGCGGAGAGAAAGTTAAAACAGAAAAGGTTAAGAAAACTTACAGGCGGAGGAAGGACTAACAGCAAGAACTGAGAGCTGCAGTAAATGTTTTCCTGAAGTTTGACAAACTATCCAAAAACAGATTTAGTCTTAACATCTGACCTATTCCACGTTTCATCATCAACACTGACAAGCTGGAGGTGCAGAGATCAGTCTAACATGGAGGTTGGCCACCTTTACTATCAAAAGAGCCATTTTTAAGCAATTCTAGACCCAACAGCCTGAATGGAGCAGCAAGTCACTACTTGCTCCATTCTATAAGCTATTTGTAACATGTTTATTGTGTTTAACATAACGTTCTACCTGCTGCACCAAAAAGAATCCCCCCACTCTGGGATAAAGTATATCTTTTACCTCATCTTATCCCAATGAAGATGACGCAGCCTATTAGATATAAATGAACCTATAAACATTACTAATAGGTGTAAATAAAATGGTTCACCACGTGACTATTCTGCAGTGGGCTATATTTGGTATTTTAATTTTGCATTTTGATTACAACTAACCACGGAATCATAGAACTCTAATAATCAATATAGTTTACTTATTATTTATATATTTTTATCACCAAAAAATGCTACAGCTGTGAAGTATGTTAAGCATGTTAAGGTCCGCTTGAAACAGGGAGGCTAGAAAGCTCTGCAGGCTGCTTTAAGTTCCACCTGTGTTTGTGCAAATGAATCAGATAAAAAAACCTACTTTGATATTTAATTTAAAAATAGCTTAAAGCTTTAGGTACAGTAAAAAGTAAATGAAAAACAGGAATGTTTCACTTTATCAGTTCCTACCTTCACCTATGGTCACGAGCTCTAGGTAGTGACCGAAAGAATGAGATCATGGATACAAGTGGCAAAAAGGTGACGTATGTCTGATCTCCCTCTTAGAGACTGGGTGAGGAGCTCGGTCATACAGGAGGGGCTCAGAGTAGAGCCACTTCTCTTCTACAATGAAAAAAGCCAGTTGAGATGATTTGGGAATCTGACCAGGATGCCTCCTGGGCACTCCCTAGGTGAGGTGTTCCAGGCACGTTCTATCAGGAGGAGGCCCAGGACACGCTGGAGAGATTACATCTCTCAGCTGACTTGGGAACGCCTTGGTGTCCTCCCAGAAGAGCTGGAGAAGGTGGCTAGAGAGAGGGAGTTCTGGGCATGTCTGCTTTGACTGCTGATAAGTGGCAGAAGATGGATGGATGGATGGATGGATGGATAAAGTGCTCTATTGAGATAACAGTGTTGGTGGTGAAAGTAAAGAAACTAAACCATGCACTGTTAAATCCTCTATTTTCTTACATGACTTGCTTTTTGGTGTGTGAGTCCATAGCTGTGGGAACTCAAGGCTAGTCATTTTTGCATTTACATCCATGATAGTCACCTCAGTTGAATTAATTAATTTGATTTTATTAAATAATTTTGGCAATACTGCCATCATTGCATATTTCTGAACTGCGTCAGTTTTTGCAGTGATGCACTTTTTAGACAGTCCCTCCCCTCTCGTTTCATGGAGCACCTTTCTAGTTGTACGAAACCACTCGCAACCATTTTCATGAAACTGTCCTACTCAGATGATTTTTAAGAAAGAGGCTGCTAGTGCTGTCTACAGTGAGATGCATCGTTTGTGTTTTTGTAACTATTCAATTATGCATTATTGATTCCAGAAGCCTGAACTAATTAATAACTTTCCACTCATACTAAGTCAAACACTCCTGGTTACACATACCCAAAGAGTTGCGCAAACAGGTTGCTGTGATTTAGTCTCACGTGCTTTTAAAGTCTCCCTGTTTGTGACATCTTTGCACTAAGGGGAGCTGAAACTGTCAGACAGCCGCTGGGAAAACTGCTAATTCGTTCAGCATCCAGATGGTGTGTCTGTGTAAAAGATCAACTGCCTACACCCTTCAGGTTGTGGGTTGCCAGGTTGGGCTAACAGATGGGCAGAAAGTACATGTATTGTGTTTGCAGGGGTTTCAAAAAAATTGGCAGCTTGAACAGAACAAACGCACATAACTTACAAATTCACATTTTCCAATTACTCAAAATAAGTGTGAGGGTCTCACAAATTCTGGCAGTTTCTCAGGAGAAATAGCAAACTGGAGGCCATCAGGAGATGACCTTGAAACAGAGGAGAAACCAGGGGAAAATGGGAGTGCTGACAGGTACGGGTTTGTTGCTTCCAGTTGTCTGGGTTTATTAAACCTTTGCAGGTTAATGAGATCCATACGTGTCTCTAACAAGCTGGATAAATTTACATATGAGGCACTTAACTGGTGATTTAATTGATTAGTCATAACTTTTATTTGTCTGTTTTTCTACACCTAAGATGGGTGAGCCACCACACAGAAAATTTTACTGTGAAATCTTTTGTTACAAAAGTTGATGAGCCCTAAGTTTCATCACTACTGTGGGGCATTTTTATTTTACTGCTAGTAAAAGTCTGATCCTTCCACTTATTTATTTATCAAGTTCTAACAGGGTCTAATTGAGTTAATTGAAAAACACAATAGCAATTTTTCCTCCATTTCGCCTTCCCTGCCTGCCAATGGCTGGATGCCTGTTTCTACTGGCCACATTGGCAGTCATCACAGCACTTGTGGTCTGTTTATGTGCACCACTGTTGCTGTCATGAACGGTGGTGCGCACCAAAACTGCTGGCACATGCCGGTCAGTGCAGCCAGGTTGAAGACACAAGTGTACAAGCAAGTCAGGCCTTCCTGCCATTTCAGTATTGTTGCATGAAATCAGAGATTTAAAGATTACAGAGATGGAGATGCTGCAAAAGACTGAAAAGTGAGATATTCTGGAAACCTACGCAACCATTTTACTTTTAGAATTTGCTGCCATATTCACCTGAGGAGAATATGGCAGCAAATCTGGCCTGCCTTCAGCGCGAGTGCAAATGGTTACAGGGCTGTTAAGCTTTGCTCTGGGCAATGAAGGCCTGCCATTAAAAATAATGGGTTTCAGTGCTTCCTGCGTGAAAGCACCCATAGGCTTTTCTAAACGTAAATGAGGATTTTTTTTTAAATTAATTACACAAGGAGGAAGCCAATCATCCCCTCTATGCAGAAATGCTGCAGAGTTTCTCAGGGCCCGAGCTCATTTCAGATGGATGGAAAGATTTGTGGAACCATGTGATGTGGTCACATGAGCCCACATTTCAACTTGTTTTGAAAAAAAAATGGCCATTGATATCTCAGTGCCGAAGATGAAAATTACCATCCAGGTAGTTATCAGCAAATTATACAAAGGTATCTGTGATGACATGGGGGCGCATCAGTGCCCACAGCATGGATGAGCTGCATGTATGTGAATGTACTCTCAGGTGTGCATCAGGATTTTAGAGACATATTTCACATTAAGGGGATGTCCATGCTTATTTCAGCAGGACAATGCCAGACCACATTCTGCATGAACTACAGCAGTGTGGCTTCATAGACCCAGTGAATGTGTGCTTTACTGGTCTGCTGCCAGTTCAAAACTGTTGAACAGCTGAAGTGTTATATCAAGCAAGAATGGATAAGATTTCCAATTGCAAAACTACAATTAGTATCGCCGGTTCAAAAACAATTCAAAAGTGCCATTAAAAGGAAATGTGATGTAACACAATGGTAAACATGCCTCTGTCCTAACTTTTGCTGCCATCAAATTGTACATTACAAAATACAATTAAGTTGATCTGTAAAACTATTCATAAATCTTTTCTTTGTACATTCGTCAGTCAATAACGGTTCATGTGAATAAACACATCACAGATTTAACATTTTAGAAAACATCCCAACTTTTCTAGAAATGAGGTTTGCAGATTACAAATATTACTATATACCCTCATTTTTTAAAAATCTCCATCCACCCTTTTTTTTCTGTTTCCTGAACTGGATTCCCAGCTTGAAGCATATGAGTGGCAGAAAATAGCCAATTCCTCAGTGAAGCTAAGGTCAGATGGAAATTTGTGGAGGTTATGTAATTTTCTCTCTGGATAAACTGAGCTGATGGCTTTTTGCTTGCAAAGAGAAAACGTGTGAAAAAGCTTCATCTGGTCTAGAGGTGATGCGATCAGAAACCTGATGTCAAATGAGGCAACAAAGAGAGGACGAAAAAATGTTTTTATGTAGCACCCAAATGAGCAACCTGCCGTGGTTAATGGCTGATACACCTACAGATAGCAAACAACTCTCCCAGTTTTTTTTCAGCTATTATTGTTCAATCTGTAGCTACCATGGCTACAAAGCTACTAATATTATTAGATTTTGGGAAAAAAAAGGAATATTTTTAAAAGATTTCGAACCTGCTTTTGGTCTTTAATCTAAAATAGTAAACTATGTGTCAGTTTTATAAATTACTGTCAAAATAACATTATCATCACTTATTCGAGTTGTAAGGAGGGCAAAATGGTGCTTAGTGGTACGTTTAAGGGCACACAGGATGATGTGTGTCAGAAAATCAACTCCTAGGCAAGATATCAAATAAACGATTTGCAGCAAATGGGTTAAAAGCTGCAAAACAAGCTGCTTAGGGGAGGAACAGCCCTCAGAGACATCCTTGAGTTCTTCTGATCTTCATCTTCTTTCATTTTAGGCCAAAACTGAGGCAACACACACACACACACACACACACACACACACACACACAGACACACACACACACACAGGCGGAGTGGACTCCACACCTCCAGCTCTTATGTAACTGCTGTTAAAACTTACATAACTCTGACAATGTGGGTCAGACACCTCACGCCCTCTGTCTATTTCCATACTGAGAGAGTGTGACTTCCCATCATTTGTAAAGCATCTGATCTCAGTTTTTACAAGACGCTTAGCAGAACTGATTAGATAACCAATGCCCGCTGATGCCCCCAAAACACATTTCAAGATGGCTCTCGTGTCCTCAGCTAACCTGGCTGCATTAGCGTCCCTCTTCAGGGTGTTGAGGTGGAAAAGAGATGGAGCCAGGCAGACGGCGAGGTTTGTCGGAGTCATTTGGTTCTCATCCACGCAGGCCACAACATCACTCAGGAACAGGAGCAGAGTCCGCAGCGCCTCCCTGTTCTCATCCGGAAGCAGCAAAATGGCGGCCTGAACCGCTACTAGCTGCTGATCCTTTGGAAAATCTGCACGAATAATTTTGCAAAAGGTTACTTTTTTATGTCACAATTAAAGTCTTTGCTCTTTTTACAATAAAAGATGGTTGTGCTAACATTAGCCATGAGATCCGAAGCGCTATGTGCTAGTTTGATTTCATGTGGTAAAATGTGAGGACAGTAAATGTGTCAGGAAACGTCAGAGTTGAGTGATATCTGCTCACACTGGTAAATATGTAGGAAGGACTCGCAGAGTCTGCTGGTGAAGATGGGCTCAGGCAGGTCTCTGAAGAACTGCTTCACCATGTCGGCCACATCAAAGGCGGACTGGCCCTCGTAAGACACTCCGTCTGGGTCAGATTCCACCAGGTCACGGAGGTACTGGATACGAGACTTCACTCCCGACTTCCTGAAAAGACCCACCTGAGAAAGAGTAATAAAATAAAAGTGTTCGCTTTCATATTGTTCCCTATTTAAAATGTATTCTAAGGTGACAACAAACATTTCTGACACCATCAGCAACTGGTTCCTTATAAACCTTTTTACTGTGTATTTCTTCTGTCATCGGGTCTGAAGGGTCGATTGCACAACAAAAGCAGGAGGAAGGTCTGCTGATTTCCCAATATTGGATGCAAATGCTTCAGTTCCCAAAATCAAATAAACACTGAGACACCACTGAGAGTCAAAAACAGTCCAAATTCTTTCAGTTCAAGTGAAATGATCATCCGCCTCCATCTCACTGTGTCACACTCTTCTGTCACACTGACCCTCTTCATGTTCTCCTTCATTTCATCCATGAACCTTCTCTGTAATCATCTTATCCCTCCTCTGAACATGTCCAAAACTATGTCAACCTTGCCGTGCTGACTTTGTCTCCAAAATTGCTAAGCCTGACCTGTCCCTCTGATGTACTCATTTCTAATCTTGTCCTCTCCCAGCAAACATCTCAGCATCTTCAGCTCTGCCAGCTCCACCTCCTGTCTTTTTGTCAGTGCCACGTCTCCAAACCATACATCAAAGCAGGCCTCACTAATATCTTGTAGCTATCCTTCTGTCACAAATCACCCTTGACACTCAACCACCCACTCCACCCTCCCTGCATTCTCTTTTTCACCTCTCTTGTGCTCTGTCCATTGCTCCCTGGTACATCCACCTTCACCACCTCTACTCCTTGCATCTTCACTATTAAAATAAAACAGGAATAGTGCTAATAAAATGCTAGAGAGCTTGAGAATGATGACTGAATAGTATTTTGGTGGCTCACATCTGCTAAATAAAACATGAGACACAGCACTGAAGTACATTAAAAAGACCGGAGCCTCATCCAACGCAGGAGACGCTTGGACTGGAAACGTGGTCAATATGTCAGCACTTAACAGAAGAATAGCACTTTTTATTCCTGTTAGCTTCCCCTTTGCAGGTTGGTAAAACAATGAACAATGAAAGTAAAACAAGTGGACCTTTGACTGGCATGCACTCAATGGAGAGCTCTCCGGGTTTCAGAATTCAAAAGCGGCATTCACTTGCATATTAAACTGTAGCCTAATGTTCCAGTCTCTCTCTCTCTCTCTGTCTAAAAGCTTTGTACTTTTTTTTTTTACTTTGGGGCCAAAGCGATTGTGTGATTCAACCAAGACACTGCTCGTCATCATTCATGTGATTCTCTGAAAAATGAAACAAGCTCCAACATAAAACCTGAGAGACAAACTTCAAAGTCTTGGAATCATAAGTTACATCTCATAGTGTATATAATACATGTTGTTTCATTGCTTATTCTGTTATTATTTTGCTCAGTAAAGTTTGTTATGTGAAAACTGGTCATCCTTAATTCCAGTCTACAACCAGCCTGGCGTAAAGAGGGAACATGTATTTCAAGAGTTTCAAACCATGTTCAAATCCCTTACCAACGATCAGACTCAGCTTTTTATTTTTGCCTTCTGAAAACAGCAGAATTGTTCCTTTAATTGTAAGTTTTATCATTAAATAACCCAAGAAGTTCTTCTAAGGGTTTTCTCTGCATCTGATCTGGCTTAAAACTGGTTCTAAAATCTCTGCAGGTCTCTTGTTGGTTACCTGGTCCAGACACTCGGTCCTCAGGTAGATCAGGGCTCGGATGACGCAGGGAGGGAGTGGTTCTCCTGTCTGCTGGGCACTGAGGAGTAGAGGAACCCCGAACACCTGCCGGCCTTTCACATCCGTCGCCTTGGCTTTCCTCGGGGGTTTGGGAACAGTCCTGCAGGCAGGAGACAGGCCTCCATTAGACCCTAAAATATGCTGGAAGCAATCTAACAAGTTATGGAAATGAATGTATACTCTTGCTGTTTGTGTTTCCTTTTGAAGGGAGAGCCAAATAAACATTTTGTGATTGCATAAGTCCCTGGTGCTCGCCAAAACGTGTGTGCCATTCAAAGCAGCGCTGCAGGAAAAACACAGCAAAACTGTGGATGTTGATCAAAGAGATCTGGACTTTTGAAAGGACTGTTAAAGTTGGTTCATGTTTCTGAACTGATACCAGGAGCCTTTTAACCATTAACACGGCTGAGCACACTGCAGAGGAAGCTGTGATTGCTTTTTAGCTGGGAATTGTGGTGCTGAGTGCACTCTGAATAAAACTGCAGTGTTGTAAAAGTGCACTCCAACAATCAGAAATGAAACCTCTCCTCTTTACTTGGCTCATTATCTCTACAAGTTATAAAACCATGTGTTGGCTCCAAAGCTTTCTCTGAAAGGACAAATGTGTTACGCAAGCTTCCATCTGTCTTCGTTCCTCCGGTCTTTCTTTCAGCGTCTATCGGAAGCAAACTGGCTATTTTGAGCCAAGTGCCTTCGAGTATCGGGTGCCCCAATCAGCAGTTAATTGCCGTATTTTTAATCATCAAGAACTCACTTTGGCATCAGTGATTAAATCAATGAAATGAGAAGACTTGAATGAATCGCTGAAGCCTTGAGGGATTTTTCTTCTTTTGCTGGAGCATTTGACCTAACAGTACTGACGTGACGGAGCACACACTTTTTGCTAAGTGGCTGCTACCATCTTTTAACTTTTATTAATTTCGATTTTGAAAAATACACTCAACCACGCTCTGTTATAGAGTTTTAAGGAAAGACTGAAGCCACCTTCATGTCTCGTTATACACTTGTGGCAACCTCTGCAGTTCCTCTAATGGCCACTTGAGGCCGCCTCCAAAAGTGAGTCAATCCCCAAAGACTTCCAGCAAAAAAACAAAAAACAGTTCTGGCCTCTATTTATAGTTGGACTGATTCTTTATGGTGCTTTTCTACTCTGAGCACTTTTTGCTGCAAGCTTTATTCACTCATTTATGTCTTTAGGCACTTTGACAATCACACACACCACTGAATACATTGGGAGCAATTTGTTGTATCTTTGGCATGTAGACTGGTGGATTGAACTACCAACCTTTCAACTGGAAGATGACATGCTCTACCTCCTGAGCCACAGCCACCCCAGTTTTCTAGTTTCATCTGTACAGGGGTAACATTTTTCTATAACTCATGTTAAGGCTTAAAGTTAGGGCTGGCTGTAGTGGCTAGCTGTCTGCTAGGCTTTGCCTACAATAACTGGAGTCATTGATGTACACCTCTCCCCTGTGGATTGGTTCAGGTTCATTTCAACACAACATCTGACAAATAATATTTCTTGCTGTGTAGTTAAATGCCATAACAGACTGTCCAAGAAGGCTACACTCCAGTTTTGATGAGTGAAATTTTAATATTTTATTATTTGGGTATTTAACAGTGTCCCCTGTAGTGTAGTGGTTTGCGCATTTGCCTCACAAGCAAAAAAAATCCCTGGTTTGATTCCAGTTGGGGACACAAGCGCCCCTCACCATGGAAGGTTGCATCAGGATGGGCATCTGATGTAAAACTTCTGCGGATTAATCCACTGTGGCAACGCCTCAGTGGAGAATACAAGGGAACAGCTGAAAGGTACATTTCATTATTCTGGTACTAGCGGGTATCTGTTTATGTCTGTGACATAGATAGCATAAAATATAGACTAGTCACCCTAATGTGTCTTTGGACTACATATTTTGAAGCCTTAACGTTAGCATTTTAGCAGCTGCCAAGCATTTTTTTCAATGTGGAGGAACAGCAGCTCTACTCTGAGCCTCTCCCAAATGACCAAGCTACTCAGCCTAGCTCTAAGACTGAACCCAGACATCCTTTGCATCTGCAATCTCATTCTTTTGGTCACTATCCAGAGCTTGTGAGGGCAGGAACATAGAACGACTGGTAAATCAACAGCTTTGCATTAACACTCATTGCTCACTTCATCACAACAGACCATACAACTGCATTACTGCTGATACCAATCCATCTGTCAATCTCCCGCTCCCTCCTTCCCTCACTCATGAACAAGACCCCGAGATACGTAAACTCCCCCCTCCACTTGGCGCAGTGACTCATTACCAACCCAGAGTGGGCAACCTACCCTTTACCAGCTGAAAACCTTGGCCTCAGACTTGGAGGTGTTGATTTATTACTGCAGCCTCTCATCCAAATATGGTCATTTCTGGATCCAAACAACTAGCATGGGGAGCCCAGAAGCCAGTAGGCGATGACCTGGTCGCTACGTCTGACTTTTATATACAGTTTATAATTACGCTATCATTCAAAAGTTTAAGATGATCTAATTTTCATGTACCTTCGGCTGCTCCCTTGTACTCTTCCCAAGGAGTCGCAGCAGCAGATTAATCTGCATTGGTAATTTGGCAACGTTTTTACACCGGATGGCCCTCCATGGTCAGGGGGGCTTGTGTCCCCATGTGGAATTGAAACATGGACCTCTTGGTTGAAAGACAAATGTGTAAACCACTACACTACGGGGACACCATGATCTTGCTTTTTACAATTACTTAGATTCACTCCATTCACTCTGACTGTCCTTACAGTGGATTTAATAGGAAGTGGAACAGTTCTCCTAGATCACCTCTGCCACTACTGAGCAGACAGAAGCTAGCTGTTTTTCATAGTTTCCCGTCTTTGTTCTCAGCAGAGCCAGCTGCTGTGCTGCATGTCCAGCTGCTGGCTATAAGCCTTAGATTTAATGGAAATCTCTGAGGGAGGTAAAAACCTCATCTAGCTGCACACTTTCTTATGGAGATCAGCTTCAGCTTTGACTGATGTTGCTTGTTTTTTTATCATGTCGAATGCATTTCTCAGAGCTTGATATTTCTTTGGTATTAATAAAAGAGAACATCTTTTTAAACTAACAAATATTATGTTAAAATAATTTGCACTTCAGAGTCTGTGCTATTTTAAAACTCCTGCTTTGCTTTACAAATACTAACTTGATGCTTTCTTCACGCCTTCGAGATCATTTCTGTCATGCTTTGCCCACACCTTCCATGTACTTTATTTGACTTTAAACTCTATTAAATGGAGCAGTTTGAAATTCTAAAATGAGGCACAAGAAGCTTTTTTTCCCCAACCTGCTCCCACGGAGGGACTGTTTTTCCCATGTTTCCCTCCAAACACACGTCTGATCCTGAAAATTAAAGACGAATATCTATGAGAAGTAATTTCAGGAGGGTTTTCCGTTCCCACATTCAGCCTTATCTCACTGAGCATAACACCCTCAACCAAAAACAAATTGGTTTTCTACCAAAGCATAAAACAAGCAGGTCATGTGCTCACTCAGAGCACATAATAATAATAATAATAATAATAATAATAATAATAATGTAAAAAACTTAAAATGTTCAGCAAACAAGCAGCGTATTTGAATGCTTTATTATAATGAAAAATGTATTAGTCTCAGTTTTGGATGGGGGTTTACTCCAAAAACACAGTGTGGGAGGCAAAACATTGATCTCATTACATCCATGTATGTCAACAATAAGTGGAGCCCTATATTTCAAACACCAGCAAAGCTGCAGTTTGAGCTCAACACTCTCCATAAATATACACAGGAATCATTTTTTACCCCACTGGGGCTTACTGTACTCTCACCTCTTGCACTTTTAGCCCCTGTGATGACATTAAAAACCAACCACACGTGCAGCTCAGAGCTTCAGATCTGGACTTCACTAACCAGTGGGTGACATCACAGTAGCTACAGCTATCGTTTTTTTTTTTTACAGGTCTGTGTTAACCCAAACCACGATTTTTAGGATCTTTGCTGCCTAAACCAAACCAAACTTTTACTAAAAACAATAAGACAGCAACAACTCAACTTATAATAAGCCAGTGATGCCTTGGGTGAGTCGCACTCTTAAGAGGTTTCCTACTCAGTAAAGCTAATCAATTGCAATTTGACAGTAAAAATCACTCCACATCTGCAAATTCCCAAATGAAGTAGCTCTGAAGGTCCTGCCACAGCATTTGATTGGACAATTGTAACACCTTGATTCATTCTGTTGCACATGTGCTGGAGTGCTTGGGATCACTGACACTTCAGCTGTCAGACAGCCTCACATTTGATTCCACAATACTTTGGTTCATGGTTGACTCATTTACTGCAAAGTGTCCAGGTCCTGTGGCTGCAAAGCCAGCCTAAATCATCACCCGTCCACCACTGTTCTAACAGTTGATATGAGGTGTTTGCGCTGATGTGCTGTGTTTGATTTTGGCCAAATTTGGCATTCTGCATTGTGGCCAGACATCTCCACTGTGATCTCTTCTGTCCAAAGGGCATTGTTCCAGATGACTTGTGGTTTGTTCAGGTGTAACTCTGCAAATCTAAGCTGTGTGGCTACATTATTTTTTTTTAGAAAGAAGAGGCTTTCTTCTGGCAACCCTTCCAAACTAATTGTACTGTCATGGGTTTTAATATTTAACATGCCAACTGAGGCCTGTAGTCTGAGATGTAACTCTGAACTGTTTCCTCTAAGCACTGCACAAACATTGCACTCCTGGGCAAATTGTGATATCACGTTAGCACACACCTGAAGGCTTCTGCTTTAATAGAGGTGGTCACACTGGCTGATCAGTCAATCAAGTGCATTTGATTAGCAGCACCTGGCTGCTACTTCCCCTCTTAATTCCAATGGAAGTAGTAAGGGCTGCATAGAGTCCTGTGAAAAACTTTGTTTTTCTTTTGACTACATATCACAAATGACTGAAGACAACAAAAATGAGATTTTTTAACGCCAAATGTTAGTTCCACTGGCAGTGAAAATTGCTAAAATAGCTACATGTAAAGGAGTAAACATGCCTCATCTTATTAGGACATCAAATTGGGGACCTGAAATCAAAGTAATTTCTGGATTTGTTATTCAACAACGGATTTGCACTTTTTCTGACATGATCTGTGAGATGCTTGCTTAGTATGTGAGGAAAATGTAAATCCTCTGACCCTCTAAAGGGAGAAAAATATTGTAAAATAAGCCACTGTGTATGAGCAGTAAGTAGAAATGAGGACAGAAGCAGACTTTTCTCTGATTTCTCAGGAAAATAGACTCAAGGTGAAGCTCTGGCAGTCCTCCCTGTGCTTTTTTGGAAGGGAGTTTATTCCTCTTGAAGTGTGTTGCTGCTCTGTGTTTTTTTTTTCTTTTGTCTTTTTTTTCCAGGTGAGACAAGGCTGCACCTGAGCCATGAATAATGAATGAGCTTTCTAAATAGGCTGCCTGAAATATTTACCCTTTACCCGCCCACGTGCCCTCCTTCCCACAGTTGTTTCCTTGAAAAAGTTTCTCCTCACAGCTGTGGAGGAGTTTTCTCACCTCTACCACCCTGTCCTCGACCTGTTCTGAACTCCCCTTCACTTTTATTTTCATGCATGAAATCACCCACTAAGCTCCATCCTTTCATGCTTCTTACCAGTTCCAGCCCTGCTTGCTGGATGGGGAGTACTTGTCCATCAAAGCGGTGAGCTTTAGCAGCGACAACTTCTGGAGCAGGAGGAACTGGGAGGCAGACTGGTTCTCCACGCCTGGACTGGAGGGCAGGGAGGGCAGACTCTGCTCGCTGGACCAGAGGAGCTGCTGGCTCACCCTGCTGGGCACACATTAATAACGTATCATTGTGTGAAGCAACCATCTCCTATAGTTGGAGGAAACCCTCAGAATCAGCTGATTTATTTATACAATCACTTTAGTGTAATTAAATAAGCCTTGCAAAATATTACCCTCATGCTATTAGTATTTTCAGAGTTCTCAAAGTACACACACAGGTGAGATGAAATTTGGCATTTTAAAATTATTTTTCCAGCTCTTCTGAGCTTCATATCAACAGGAAATTTTCAGGGCTAAAAAACTCATTTAAGGTCTTTGACCAAATCAACTCTACACCCAGTCCAAGTTTCACAATCTACAGTGAAATCTCTTTTTTTGTTTAGAATGATTTTTTGTTCTGTATCACCAACTTTGAGCATCAGCAGTTTCAATAAATTGCACCATTTTGTAGAGTAACAGAAACAAGCATTATTACCCTGGATGTTTGGTCTGTTTTCTGATAATTCATTGGAGAAAACTTCACAAAGTGCATTTTAGGTAAACTTTCAAAGGTCATATCACCATGTGTGATGGTCAAAACAAGTCATAACACATGAAAGGTCTCCTTTTTACCTGCATTCTGATACCAGGCTCATCTTTTAGTCATGACTCCTTCTGTGTCCAAATAATTTACAAATAGCGTCTAATATTAAAACCAAATGTTAAATTGCAATTGAAACTAAGACATATCCCATGATATTGACCCTCAAATTTGATAATAGAAATAACAATGTGAAAAAAATGTTTTAAAAAATGATATTTTGGCTTTAGATTGTGACACTAGAGTTACAGTACTGTACAAAAGTCTTGAGCTACCCCTAATTTATGTCTTCTAATTTCATCTTAGGCATTGGCAGTGTGTTTAGGATCATTGTCATCCTGAAAAATGATGCCGCTACCAATCAAATGCTTTCCAGATGGTATTGCATGGTGGATCAAAATATGATTGAGCTTTTCTGTGTTCATAATTCCATCAATTTAGACAAGAACCCCAACACCACTGGCTGAAATGCAGCCCCAAACCATGACAGAGCCTCCACCTATAGAATCTCACTCCTCTCTCCTGACCTCCTCTGAACATACTGAGAAACATTTGAACCTAAAATTTCAAATATGGACTCATCACTCCACAAAACCGATTGCTAAGCAGCCAATGTCCAAAGAAAAACTTTGAAAGACCTTTATAAAGCCTTGAGAACCAATGCTAAGGACTATTTTAAAAATCAAAAGAATACCTGGCACCCTGAAAACAAAATATAAAGAAATTCATGGTTCATGACTTTTGCACAGCACTGCATATCAGGACTAAAAACAGCCTGGGTTTGAAGGTTCAGACTTCATGATATAAGCCGGACTGTTTCATCTTTTGTAGTTTAGTTTAATGTCAAATATGAACACCACCTCATGATCCACCTTAGGATGATGAGATATTTGACAGAAAATATGGAAAAGCACAACAGGCTGACAATAAGAAGATAAGTATGCATATCCAGTAGTTGCATATTTTAGCGGTGGACAAACCACACTGCTGTTATGCTAAGACAACAGCATCACCATATGCAGGCACATTATTATATATGTATATTAAAACTAAGCTGGTCCAACAAACAGAACAGAAGTGGAGAAAGAAGCAGTGCCCATCAGCAAATACACTGATGATATGGCTGACTTTACAGTACAGGAAAGGGTCCATAACTTTTTATCGCTGTATATCTGAAAACAAATATGCAGCATGAGGTTACTGCTTTTATCTTTAGTGCCTCACATTAAACTCACTCTCATTTTGGTTGATGCCTGAAGGAGTAAATCCCCATAACTGTCATTATTAGCATCCGGCTTACACTCACAGTGTCTAGGGCTACTCCAAGCATCCAATAATGTACATACAGCCTAAATTTATCTTTTTTAATGACCCTGATCAGTTTTTACCAACACTTGTGAAACACTTGGGGTTATATTGCTTATGAAATGTGACATGCTTTGTAAATACAGCTGGGTTTAGCTGTATTATACTTACCTACTCCTGGGTCGTAGTGATGTGCTATTCAGCCCCACAGGTACCTTCTCGCAGCCCTCTGCTTCCTCCTCCAGATCCTCCTCCTCCTCTGGATGCTGCACCTCCAGGTGGATATGGCTGGGGGAGGAGGGGCATGGAGAGGTGGCCGAGGAGCCAGGAGCAGGTGAGTCCTGAGAGGACGAGGAAGAGGTAGAAGAGGAGGAGCCTCTTTGACTGTTGTCTTCGGATAAATTTTCAGACCAGGTGGAGACCAGTTGCTGGAGGTCACTGATTCTCTCCAAAACGCTGTCCAGAGCTGAGAAAACGTCCTCACCTGCCAACACTCGACTCAACTGAGAAAGAAAAAGAGGTTGGAAAAATCTGTTAACAGGTGACTCAAAAAAAAAAATGGCAGCAGCTAAAACCCTGATGTGGTGGCCAGAAACACATGGATGACACAATAGCTGCCAGTACTGTAACGGAGCATTAAAAGCCATAAGTAGTCCTGATTAGGCCCCCCCCCCCCCCATGAATGCCATTGGACTCAAGAACTGTTCTGGGTCCCAGAGAGTGGTGGAGGACAGAGAGAGAGAGATGGAAAAAGGTGGTGGTCACAGCTTCACTGGTGCCCCGGTGATTTCATTTGAGGTCAAAGGGTAAGTGGACACGACCAGTGGTGGAGTGTAAGTGAGTACATTTACTCAAGTACTTTGCTAAAATACAGTTGTAATGTACTTGTACTTTACTTGTAGTGAGTATTTGTATGTATGTTGGTGGTGCAGTGGCTAGACGTGTCACCACTGAGCTGGGCTGGGGGCTTTCTATGTGGAGTCTGCATGTTCTTCCTGTGCCTGCATGTGTTGTCACCGGGTTCTCCAGCTTCCTCCCCCAGTTCAAAGACATGCATGTTAAATCCACTGGTGACTGTATGTGTGAATGTGAATGTGTTGGCTTTGTGATGGACTGGTCTCTTGCCCCATGACTCTGAATTGGATAAGCGTAAGAAAACGGATGTGCGAGTATGCCGTTTCCTGCTTGTACTTGTCTAGATGTAAACATTGTACTATGTACTACGTACTACATGTCATTTATTTAAAAACTATTTTGCAGATTTAAAAATATAACTACTCATATAGTGTGCTGTATTACCATCAGTAAAGCTCATTCCAAATCAGTTATTCAGATTTTCTGCCTTTAAAAATCGTCTAGGTGGCATCTATCACAAATTAATGTGATGATTACTTCCTCGATTACTCGTTTAGTTTATTATGGTAAAATTGTTAATTGAAAAATATCCATCATGACATCCCACAGGTAAAAGGCCTAATTGAGGTGGATCAAAAACTATTGAGACACAATTGACACACTAATGGGAAATGCACCAAGCTGGACCAAACCAAAGTTTGTTCTTCCTTAAAATCAGTTTGGACAGGGTTACTGTAGTAAAATGTGAATTATTTAGATCTTCATCACCCTTCCCATGTACACACCTGGAACGTATACGGTAGGGACAGCAGCAGCAAGACCCTCATACAGAGAGCAGGCATCACTGACAACAACTATGACACTAAATCAGATACAGCATGAAAATGAGGAGCTGGGGTGGAGGTGGGTTGCAAAGTGCCTGGCAGATACTTCACAAATGTGCCAGGCTGAAGCAATTTTAATAGCCCCAGTGTCCAGGATCGCAGCTGAGCTTGGCCTACCTGAACTACATTTTTACTTGATTTCATTTATTAAACAGAGCAAAATACATTAACCACCTATTTTGCAAATTAAAGGTTTCATTGCTCCAGACTTATGAAGCAGAAATAAAAAGCCATTTCCTAATGACTTCAGTAATATTTTATATCTACTTTTACATCCATGGATGCCAGATTCTGGTCGGACTGGTTTCCAACTTCATTGCAAACAGCTCCTCTCCTCTTCACCTCTGAAGCAGAGTGATTAATGTAAATTGTCAGCGGTGGCTGCACAGTTTCAATCTAAAAATGGGATTTGATACAAGCACTCACCAAATGATTTTGGGCTTTATGGGGAAAATTCCAACTCCATATGGAGCTTAGCTTAACAGAATCAATATCCTCTGTTAAATTACCAGCTTTTTTTTTTATAGACTTTCATTTGAGATTTTATACTTTTTTTAGTATCACTGCAGGAGAGCCAAAAAGAAACAGAGAGAGAGCCTCATCATTATTTTGCCTGTTTTATATTGGCTGTATACCTGGATTTTATAGCCTTGTTGCACAAAATAACCAGAACATATTCATATAAATAATATCTTTATTTACTGCATATTAGTCTGTGGGCTGATATGTAATTTTCCTATGCATATAGACACATGTAAATAATGTATATATTAGAATTCCTAAACATACTGTCTATTTTTCTTATTTATAATATTATCCATTCTATTATTATTATTATTATTATTATTATTATTATTATTATCATCATCATCATCATCATCATCATCATCATCATCATCATCATCTTTTTCTTTCTGGTGTGATTTCTTTTTTATACAGGTTTGCTGTTGTCACTTTTTCTTGCTTATCTTATCTTATCTTATCTTATCTTATCTTATCGTACCTCTTAGTTAGTAGGGCAGCTAATTTAAAGAGTGAGCAAAATAAATTTGGTAGGTAGTATTGTCCCAGTTCCCAAGACAGGACGTCCCAGCGCTCTCAACGACTACAGACCTGTGGCACTTACGTCACATGTCATGAAGACGTTTGAGAGGCT
>VUQH01054930.1:0-26143 GCA_015106775.1 Etroplus canarensis | reverse complement strand
ATGTTGAGATTTTCCCTGGGAGTGACCAGGATGGACAGGATTAGGAATGAGTCCATCAGAGGGACAGCTCATGGTGAGAAGTGTGGAGACAAAGTCAGGGAGGCAAGGCTGAGATGGTTTGGACATGTTCAGAGGAGGGATAGTGGATATATTGGACAAAGGATGTTGAAGATGGAGCTGCCAGGCAGGAGGAGAAGAGGAGAACCACAGAGAAGATTCATGGATGTAGTGAAGGAGGACATGCAGAGGGTTGGTGTGAGGGAAGAGGATGCAAGGAATAGGGTGAGATGGAGGCAGATGATCCGCTGTGGCGACCCCTAACGGGAGCAGCCGGAAGACGAAGAAGAAGAAATTTAGCATCCATGAGCTGAATTAATCAAACGTACAGCTAGCTGAAGTGATCTTCCTGCTGTGTTAGGTCCTACCATATTCATGTGGAATGGAAAGACAATCTGAAGCCACATTTGAGTGTTATACTATTAGTAGACCGGTCATCGGACCTTCATCTGTATTGCATTGCGTTTTCTGACATTTTGTTTAAAATGAGCCCTGTTATAGCTTACAGCTCAGTTTCAGACGTGTTATATCTCCAGCTTACTTCCATCTTTAACCAAGCCCTCTGTGTCATATATGTCTACCACTTTTCCAAAGAAACAGCATCTCTTAAGGTTTTGACATTGTTTTACACAGATTTATATGACTGTGATTTAACAGTTTATTTAATCTTTCCTTAGAATTTCTTCTTGAACACTTGTCCAATACTAAACCATGGGAACTGATAGAAGGTAAGGTGCACACAATCCATGCGTCGGTAAGTCACATAATCAACATGTGTTTATATGTTTAAATCACTGGCGCTTTTTCCAGAGTTAGCCGTGGTGAACGTAGTGGAAGATATGGTTCTGATGGGCGCAAAGATGATCCAGAGTGGTATGGAAAGAGAAACAGAGATGTGGAAAGGGATTATGATCGATGCTGGCATGATGATAGTTGCAAAGAGTGCTTTGATGAACGCAGGGACCGAGACAGTCCAGAGGTAAGTGAATAGGAACTCCTAAGCTATTGGCACACCTTTGTCAGAAGAATAATGAATATGTTAAACATTACAGTATTACACTTTTTGCCTTTTACAGAGGGGCCGAAAACGACGCAGCAGTGACAGATCTGACGATGAATATGATGGCGAATATCCAGACCAGGACTACAAAATGGAGCAAGAGGAGGAGAGCAAAACCATTATGTTGAGGGGTCTCTCTTCCCATGTTACAGAAGATGATGTAAGCTCACAGTTCTCATTAAACCCAGTTCATGCTTATTAAAAGCAAAACCACACCTTAAAAGGCAGATAAATCACCTTTCATCATAATTTTTTATGAACAGCAGCACATCTCTTGCAAGAAATGTGATTGCATTACATGACAGTAGATAGTCAGCTGTTTGGACAATGTTCAAAACTGTAAATTATCATGGGAAGTGTGTAAGATTGTGGTGCAGAAATCAGCGACACAACAATCTGTGTAAATTTTAACATGTATATTGGAAGATGAAAGGCGACCCTTGTGCTATTTTTTTCATACACAAACTTCATCTAGCTCAGATGTAGTGCAGCCCTGAACTTTGCTTGTATGTGAGAACACAGCTGTCCAGTGCAGTCAGACTGGACATTAACAAATCTTTAACCTGCCAGCACCTTAGTACAAAGCCAATGTTATATTGGATTGTGCTGATAGGATTTCTGTAAACTCATTGGTAGCCAGTGATCCCCCTGAGTCTGGCCTACCACATGCTCCTCCTAGTCAGGACCCTCACATAAAACACACACATTATTTCCAGTGGTGCACATGTGTCTAAAGTGGACTTTTTTTCTGCTATGTGCTTCATTTGCGAGAAAGAACAACTGTGGAAAATATCCCAGTCAGATTTTTCTCGTGAAATTGCCCAGAAAAAGTAAAGTTCAAAAGTAAGTGTGTGCAAACAACTTTAAACTGTTAAAAACTTAAAAAAAACAAAAAAAAAAGGAACTGACTGTGGGAGGTGTAAAAAGCTCCTGGCTGCCTTTTGCAGTCAGTCTGCCTTTACCATAAGTACATTTGTAGATTTGAGGAAATCCACTCTGTTAGATTCATTCACCTAAACTGCTTTTGTTGTGACCTAAACAAAAAAGTAGGAAAAGGTAGCTTGTAATTTATGACCAGTCCCCAAAAACATGATTTAAGTCAGGAAACAATAACTAAGAATGCCATTTGTATGCTGATGAGTCTCACCATCTGCCTCTATTTTTCAGATCCGCTCAGCACTCGAGCAGCTTCAGGGACCCCAACCTGTGGACGTACGTTTGATGAAGAAAAGGACAGGTGAGTGGTGCTGTTCAGAGAAATGTCTCATTCACTTCCATGCTCTATCTTGAAACCCACTTTTCTACTTTATTACAATCCCTGGAATAAAAAGCACATTAAATATTGTCCGAAGATCCTCTGTGTCGCATAGAAAGTCTGGTTTGATGAAATGGTCAGGTAAGATGCTAACGGTATATACTTTAACCTACGGTAAATACATTCTACCACATCCCCTTTATGTTGTAAGCACCCTCCCACCGCCGTACAAGCCCATTGTAAGTTTGAATTTTGCACCAGAGCATTCTAACTAACACACCTCCCGTCTATATTTGAATGCTGTTTCTAGGTATAAGCCGAGGTTTCGCCTTCGTGGAGTTTTATCACTTGCAAGATTCTACTCGATGGATGGAGACCAATCAGGTTGCCTCAACAATCACCAAGTCTAGAAGTATTCTTGGAGATTAGGACCTAAATTACCCAATACAATGTTGCAGCATTTACAAAACCCAATCTGGTTTTAGTCAAAGAATCTGGGTCATGAAACTGTGGTATCTGAGTTATAATATTTTTATATCACACTCTGGTTCCTTATTTTTATAGCAGCATAAAACAGATTTTTTTCCCATAAAAAGAAGTCTCTCAACTGCTTACTTTAATTTAACTTGTGTACTGTAAAACAGAAATTAGTTTTGTTTGTTCTCTTGCAAACATTTTCATATACTCTGAAGAATTTGTTTAGGACCTTAAGCTTAAAAAAGATTTTTCCTTGTCCTTAGAAAGAGGATGCTTCCTGTTACAAGTGTGACCCAAATGGTCTTGTTTAGTACGTACTGCCCTGTGGTTTTATTACACATTCTGCTCCAGCTCAGTCTCTTGGATAGTTTCTCATCTCCATTTAATATCCGAAGACTGGAGTGAGATATTGACGAGCTGGCAGCACTCCGGTCCCAAACACTTAAATGCAGTTTTTGAGAACTCATTCCCTCGTTCTCTGAACTTCTCCTTCCATTTTTACTCCTTTTTACTTCCTAAGACACCCCACCTAAGCAACGAGCGTAAACCTAGACACTCTTCCCTGTTCCAGCTGCTCTCACTCATTGGGTGGAGTAGCAGCAGGATTTCAACACCTGCTTCTTTGGCTTAAACATGTCACATTTTGGTCTAACTGTTGGCTTTTAACTTCACAGAACAAGTTGGTGATCCAGGGGAAAACTATTGCGGTGCACTACAGCAACAGGAGACAGAAGTTTGAAAATTGGCTTTGCAATGCTGTGAGTGTTATTTTTATTTACACTCATTCCACAATTTTGTTTTTTATCCTCCTGCTTTATTTTAACATAAATACTCTGACACTGGTTAATACAGTGTGGTCTGTACAATTTTCGGAAGAGGCAGAAGTGTTTCAGGTGCGGAGCATTAAAAGTTGGTGAGTTTTCCCCTTAAGTTGAACCTTTCTCTCTCTCTCTCTCTCTCTCTCTCTCGCTCTCGGTCAGAACTAGCAGCTCATGTTAGTGGCTTGTACTTGCTGATAACCGGTGTAATGCTTTGTGTCATTGCTGATTATAGGAGAATCTGCTAGTGTAAATGGCTTAAATGTTGATTCTCAACAGCCAGGAGAATACAGTGGAGACAGTAAGTTTATTTTTCATGGATGACTGAAACTATGTGAAACAAAATGTATTTAAGATGAATTTAATCCTTTTCATTTTAGTAGTTCTCCATTTTATATATATATATATGGGAAAATGAGTAAATGAATAGGGGAATAAATGCTGTAGCAAATAAACAGAAGCACACTTTAATAAGTTTATGTCTTATTGCATGAATTAATACCTGCATTTATTTTTTGTATTCATTCAAATTTCTTTAATAGTATATACATTTATTTATTGGGTTATTTTTTAAATTAATGTTTTTCTGATTTTGGAGTTTTTAGTCCTTGGTAGTTTTGAAATATTACATATTTCCAATACACACATTTATTACTCACCAATCTTCTTGTTTACAGCAATAATTTTGAGGAACATTGCCCCTCTCTCTGCTGTTGATGGAATTTTGAACTTACTGGCTCCATATGCCAACTTGTCCACCAGTAACATCCGCCTCATCAAAGACAAACAAACAGGACAGAACAGAGGCTTCGCCTTTGTCCAGCTCTCATCATCCTTGGTATGTTTGTTGCTGTAGTGTTCACTCAGTGTGTAGTTAATGTAGTGTAATTTTCGTTGGTGTGTTTCTAGTGGGAGTGTCTGTATGTATGATGTGGCTTTATTGCCCTTACAGGAGGCTTCTCAGCTGCTCACCATTCTCCAGAGCCTTCAGCCACCTCTAAAATTGGATGGAAAAACAATTGGTGTGGATTATGCCAAGAGTGCTAGAAAGTGAGTTATCACACATTACATACATACATACTGTATAGTTCAGATTTTTGTGAATTGCACATAGAGCAATCTATTTTTAATTAAAACAGTATGATACGCTATACATACATTTTAGAGACTTAGTTTAAAATAAAATAAAAAGAAGGGATCCATTTTTATTCTGCATTAGATTTAAATTTATAATTTTGATAAATAATTCTCTTTTCTTCCCAGAGACTCAGTGCAGCCTGATGGGATCAGAGCCAATGCTCTTTCTGTTGCCAGCACAGCCATTGCTGCTGCTCAGTGGTCATCCAGTCAGGTATCATAGACTGTGCTGTATTTAACTGAGTACCACAAGTATCTGTTTTATAGCCTCTCCTTTAACTCCTATCAAATGTAAAGTCAAATTTATCCCTCATCTTTAGGTGAAAGTAGTTATCACTATGTTTTTGGTAATATTTATCATCCATTTACTTTGGCTTTGCACCATTTTATTATTGTTTGGCTGTCCACAATTTTATATGGTGGCAAGAGGAATGCAAACAAATGTCCTACAAAGCTAGAAAAAGCTGCAAAATTTATCCTCAGTGAGAATGTCACTATTAACCCTAGTAATGCCAGACATCAATATATTGATGCCCCAGATAAGTTTTGTGTACTGCCGGTCATCTATATATTGATCACTTCCGGTGTTTTTATTCACTGCCGGTCATTTAGCTGGTCATATAGCTGGCAGGACAAGGGTTAAGAACCAGTTAAAATTACATGGAGTCAGGTATTTTAAACAATAATTATTTAATGGACCTTAATTTGCAATATTTTAGTGTTGTATCATCAATTTACTGAAAATGTTAACTGACTTTTCACATTTATTTGCATTGTGCTGATTCAGTGGCTTTGACTTTAGGCTGTTGTGTTTATTCTTACTTTGGCACTTGTTTTTGTCTTTTTAGTTACAGCAAAGCTCAGGTGTAGCTTCAGATCACATTGCTCTTCCAGAGAGTTATCCACAAGTATGGCCACAGCAGCCTGAAGGATTGGTTCCTGTCATTGGAGATGGATTACTTGGAGGTAACAACACTTTTCAATCACTCACAGAAATATCTGTTTTTTTGGGTTTTTTTCATACTGAGGCTGAGATTTATAACTTCATCATCACTGTCTCCAGCTGCTCCAGGAATGAAGGCTTTGATCCCTGCAACTACAGCTGTGGTCATATCCCAGGCAGCTCAAGTCTACCAACCTGTGATTATCAGCCAGCCTGCTGTACAGGTAGGAAGTGTATAAATGTGGCACTTTGGACCGCAAGAGCTACTCAAATATAATTTATCTCTATGGTGAGTCCAAATTTTATCAGGGTTTTTTTTTTCCTCTTCCCTCTCAGACACATCCACTAGTGAAGCCAGTTGTTGCAGCACAGGTTACTACTATTTGCACCACATCACCCGCAACACCAGCATCATCCACTGTTGCAACAATGGATTGTGCTGCCCCAACTACTAGCACAGCAGGTGAGAGTAGTTCGCTACAGAATAACTCCTCTGTATGTGAATGAACATTTATACTATCTAGAAAACAGTTTTCTTACTTTATATCTGCATACTTTTTTGTATTTTTAGCTGTCCCTGACACCTCCACATACCAGTATGATGAGTCTTCAGGTTACTATTATGATCCACAAACTGGCCTGTACTATGATCCTAGCAGCCAAGTATGTACAGTGTGGTCTTACTGTATGTGCATCATCTACTGCCAAACAATGCATTTCAGTATTTGTGTTAAATACTGTTTATATTTTTTGTCTGCTGCTTATTATCCATAGTACTACTATAACTCTGAGACTCAGCTGTACCTTTACTGGGATAGTGCAAAACAGACATATGTCCCTGCACCCACTGAATCAGACACAAGCTCAGAACAAGTGTCCACACCAAGTGCTGCAGCCAGCTCCTCCACCACAGTCTCCACAAGCAGTAAAGAGTCCAAAGAGAAAAAAGAAAAACCCAAAAACAAGTCTGCACAGCAGGTAAATGCTACTTTGAAAATGTTTCTTTTGTTAATTAGCTGTTGCATTGTCTTTGAAATAATACTCATGGCACTATTAAATTGCAGATTGCAAAGGACATGGAACGCTGGGCAAAAAGCTTAAATAAGCAAAAGGAAAGTTTTAAGAGCACTGCCCAAGGTTTAGGATCTTCTAAGGAAGATGACAGGAAGGAGTCTGCAGCTGCTGATGCAGGTTTCTCCCTCTTCGAGAAGAAGGTGGTGTTATAGTAATTATTAAAAATAAATGTGATATTCTGTAGGTTGATATGGTGGTGTATGGGGAGGTGTTAACTGGAAAAGCGTGCTGATTTGGATTGTTTTTTTAAAATTATATTTAGAAAGCTAATTTTCTTTGCTGTTGTGAAACCAAAAAAGTAACATTGTTACCATTACCAGCCTCTGAATATTTTTGTATTCATAATGACTTTACAATTTAAGATAAGCCCATGTGTTTTGGACAGTTATTATATCTCCCAGACAAAAGTTAGGAGATATCGTTTTGACATGGTCTGGATCTTGCAGGGAGAAATATGTTAAAATTGGTGAAATTTTATATGTTTGAGACAAATATCCCTTTTTGGCTCATCCAGCCGAAGGACCAAAGAGCTCAGGCCATGGCAAGATATCTGCCATGTCTCCATTTGTCCACAATTTTTAAAAACCCACTACTCCTCCCAGAGTATTGGTCAGATTTAACTTTGCACACAATGGTCAGCCAATGGATTTTCCCCCAGATTGTGCTCGAGAGCATATTTGTCATTTTATGTGCACTTTTCCATTTTCACAAACATCACTTCTAAGAGTATTGGTCTGGATTGTAATGTTCTTAAATTAAATGTTTGCGTGTGCCCCTGTGCCATCTATAAATGCCTTCATCAGGTTTATTTATGGTGTAATACCATTTTAAGCTAGCAATGTTTACTGACGCTAGTCCTATATTTGCTAATCCTATCCATCAGATTTTTGATGGTTCTATTCTTTTAGATTAATAGGATTAATAAAATATTCTTATTCTGATTTTGACTAAGACTAATGCAGAGTTCAGCTTTCTCGAATTCACCAGCATCCAAACTGGGTTATCCCATAGAAGTGTTAGCCCTGGTCTGCAAGATATTAAGTGTCTTTCGCAGGCAAAAAGTGTCACTTCTACTTTATTGACTATATTTGTCAATCTTCAGCAGATTGGAGGCTTTGAGATGCCATCCCTCATGACTGAACAAATGAAGCTCGAGCTCGAGATTTCTCCTAAGGTTTGTTGTGCCTTTGCCACGATTTCCCACAGGCATTAGTGAAAGCAACTCCTACAAAACTCTACTTTTTATCCATTTTAATATTAGACTGATTTGGTCACTGCGTACAATGGCAATAGTGATTCTGAAGAAAGTAGCTCAGATCCAGCAGCAGATGAGGGAAAAATAACGGACTGGAAGAAGATGGTTTGTCTGCTGTGTCGAAGGCAGTTCCCCACCAAAGAGGCTCTCCTGCGTCACCAGCAGCTCTCTGACCTCCACAAGGTGAGCAAGGCAAACAGCGGGCGTTTAATGTGCAAGTACCTATGAATATTCTAGGATCTGCCATCTGTTCAATGCAAAATAAGACTGACATACTGTACCTTATTGAGACATGGAGAATCCACATATTGATGCTGGTGATAACTTGGTTGTTATGCTTCACCAGTAAAATTGGTTTTCAATATTTTAGCAAAACTTGGAAATTCAAAGAAGAGCAAGGCTTTCAGAAGCTGAGCTAGAGGAGCTGGAGAGGAAAGAGTCTGAGGTATTTTGCTTCACAATATCAACCTTTTGTTTCAATCAGCAATTTAAAAAAAAAAAAAAATTTTCCCCAGTCTAAACATATGCTTTATTGTCAATTTAACAGCTGAAATACAGAGACAGAGCTGCAGAAAGAAGGGTAAAGTATGGTGTTCCTGAACCTCCTGCACCTAAAAAGAAATTTTACCAACCACCAACCCCAGCAGTGTAAGTGTGAGGAGTTTAATCCCACTGCAAAACTGTGAAATCTTATCCTTGTAATCTTGATGAATGCTGCTGTTAATAATTGTTTTTAATTTGACCTTTTTAACATCTCCTGTTATTTATCATCAACAGAAACTATGAGCAGCCCACCAAAGATGGGTTAACAAGCGATAATATTGGGAACAAAATGTTGCAAGCAATGGGGTGGCAGGAGGGCAAGGGTCTGGGCCGTCACCAACAAGGCATCATTGTTCCCATCTCGGTGAGAAGCCAAACAGCAGTTCATACTTTTATAAATTTTCCTCAAAACTGACCCTCATGTCCTGGCCAGATCCTCTAACAGATGGAAACTGCATGCCAACTTGTTCATTTTTACTCACAAAGCAATTAGCACCGTTACCTGAGGGGCACTTGTGTCTAATCTGTCATCTCTTATAATCGTCTTTGCTTTTACCCACAGGCTTCATTAAGGACCAAAGGCACTGGCCTGGGTATTAAAGGAAGCTCATATGAACTCTCAGCATCTGAAACCTACAAGGATGCTGTCCGTAAAGCCATGTTTGCACGCTTCACAGAGATAGAGTGAACTGAACAGAGAAAAGTAATCGCACATTACCTTTGTAAGACATTTTTATCTCTGTAAAAACTTTTAACTGTATTTCTCTCTTGTTCATGTGTGGAAACTGTAGCTAGATTTGTTTGTTTTCAATGAAATTTATATGTACATTTTGTATATTACACAAAATTATGTAAATCCTCTGAGCCTTTTTTTCTGAGAATCTGACTAAATATGAAGCATAAATCTCAAACACTCGTCTTCTTTTTTTTCTTTTTTAAATAGACGTCAGAAGTCACAATAATAAGAGAAAAACTTACAATGGCTAGTCACCTGACAAATGGTGGTTTATTTTTGTCAGGATTGTGTTTGTATTGCTTTCTTCTTTCACACTATTACGTTGCTCACCTGGCCTAATAGTTTCACGTTGAAATAGACAGTTAATTTGCTCAGGTCTAGTTTGTTTCTTAGCTCTTACATGCAGGCTCAGTGTGAAGAGTTCATTTTATGGCTTAACCATCAGTTAAGTGTTTTTTTAACTGGATGTGTTTTAAATGCATCCATGGCAAAGATTTATAGAACAGTTGGCTGCATCAGAGCTTTATTGGGCTGTAAAAATATATGCAAAACAACTGTGATCTTCCTGAGGTCAGAATTGCCTGATCTGTAAGCTTGTTCCTCATTTGTATCTACAGTCCTCACTATGATTCACAGTGTAACACTGTGCCATATAAATATATATGTATATGAGTTGGTGCGACAACACTTACCTATACTATGCCTTGATTACTGGCTTTCTTGTTGGAAGAAACAAGTCATTTAAGTGGGAGCTTGCAGAAAAAGAATTTCAGCATACATGTATTAAAATGATCACTGGCTCTGCTGAAATCCTCTCTACCACCACCAGCCATTTTGTCAATTATTTCTGCCAGACTCTTTGGCTGCCTTAATATCCTCTTTCCTGGGGGTTTATGGTTGGCATGTTTCACTTGCTTTTGCTCTACATTCCAGTCTTTAGAACAGATTCTTTGTTATGTCTATTTGGCTTGTGAAATGTTTTGGAAAAAGGAAGAAGACACAGAAATCCTGAAGACAGGCTATATCTTCCACCTTGATGGACGTGTGTCACTTGGTATTTTTTCTGTAATGAGTAATTTAAAAGTGGCTATTTCATTTTGAATTTCCATGGAATGTTTTGTTTTTCTGTGGATGTTATGAAGCAGAGGATTATCAGATTTGGTCTGTAGCCAAAATGCTTCTGAATTAAATTTAGTTCAGCTTTACTAATTATGGGGCACTGAAATTTAAAATGGTATTTAAAATTGTGGCTTTAGTTCAAATCATATGCTAGTAAGTCATTACTGAGATCAATCATTCTTAAAAGCAAAAATGACGTTTTGACCCCTGTAATTTGGGCAAAAACATGGGTAGGTAATACTTTTTAAATGACCATGACAGTGTAACTGGGCTTGTATGCTGACAATGAAGCTCCTGGTAAGGAAGAAAAGAGGAAGACCACAGAGAGGATTTATGGATGTAGTGAATTAGGACAGGCAGCGGGTTGGTGTGACAGAAGAGGATGCAAAGGATAGGGTGAGAGGATATGGAGACAATCTCTGTGGCAACCCCTAAAGGGAGCAGCTGGAAAGAACAAAAGTACATATAAACTGGAACTGTATCAAGTATGAAATGCAATTGTCAAATTTCAGATCTTCCATGATTTCTGTTTGACCTTTGAGCTGTACTTTGACTTTGGATTTGACCTTTAGTATATGGAAAGGCTGAATGGAGACAGCCATTGTCGAAATTGATTTCTAAAATGGTTTTCGGAAAGGATTTTAAAAATTATTAGTGGAATAATAGTTCATTTTAAAATTCCTTCTTAAAATTCTTTTTATTTAAGAATTAAGGTTTAATTCATTAAATGCTTCATTTTAATTTTCTGTGACTCCCCCGATCCTCCGTATTAGTAGCAGGAAATCTGTAATGCAGCAAAATAAATGACATACTTTTAAAAGGTGTATTAAAATATCCCACAAATAATATTTTTCATTGTGTTTCACAACATGCTGTTGAAAGTACTACTGCTCAAAGAATGGGCCCCGTGAAATGCAAAGAGCCATTGGATTTCCTCTATTTGTGCCTTACATGGTTAAAGAATTAATCCAGTTTGGTTGTGGAGACATCCAGTTAAACCAACATATCTACATTTCATAATATTGTGGTTAATTGCTGAAACTTACATTTTTCCATGTCACAACATCCCACCTAGACACATAAAGTAATAAAATCTCTATATTGACCTGTTTCTGCTTTATAAATTATGACATAATGAAGAAAAGTGAAATATTATATCAAATGATCATAAACTGTGAGAAGACAAAAGTTCATATTTTATGATGAAAACCAAACAATGCAAATAGTTATAAAATGTAAGAAATCCAATATTATGAAAAGGGTAGTCAATAAGCTATTTTAATTGTCCCTTTTGGATTCAGCACATCAAGATCCATGAGAAAATGCACATTTTATCTCTGAGGCAGGTATATGCTGTTTTCCATGTGGCATGCAGTTCAGTGTGTTGCAAGTCATTTTTTATTCCCATTGCTAGAGGACAGTGTCAATTTTAGAGGTAATTGCTTTCAGTCATTCATAATTTTAACAACAACAAAAAGAAACTTTACATTAAATACATCACAAATACATCACGATCTTTTGTTTTGATAATTTTTCTGTTTATATATTAAATGAATGATTTTAAATGTGCCTTTTGTGTGACATTGATTTTCAGATTATATCGTCTCCTGATTTTGCTGTGGTTGTAGTTTATATCTGTTTACATCACTGCTCCACACTGTGACATGGAAGCTGGCCGCAACATACTGCTGGACACAGGATGTGGTGGGAGAGGATTAAGATGGTGTTGGATCATAATACAACGGTCACAATGGTGCAGCTAGAGGCAAATTTAAATCCTCTCACACTATGCCTACCATCAGGATTCAGTGTGTCATACCATGTGGCACTGAAAGGAAGGATGCCAAGTCTCCCCAGGTTTCTTCTTGACTGACAGCTAAACGGTGAAGATTAACTAACCCAGTAGTAGCAGAATGACAGCACTGATCTCCCTGCTGATTAATACTGCAGCACAGAGTGAACTGTGCACACTGTCTCACAGGGACACTTGTGAATGCCTACTCAGTTTTCAGCATGGCTCTGGCTCAGCTTACCAGAAACTGTGTCAGTTGACTAAGCTGTTTTGCATAACGCAGTCAGTTGCCACATTTGTGCTCAATAAAATTGTGAAAGGATAAGGCTGGCAAATCTCATGTCCCAGCTCCATAGAAAATGTGGATATGAATATTTTTAACATCATATATGCCCTGCATATTTGAGAAACAGACACATCTTCTGATATTCCTAAATCTCTCTCTGAAATCAGTGGATAGTTAAGATGCACCATTACAAGTCTTACACCTAACAGACCTTACATCTTTGCTTTTAGCCAATATGAGTTAATTATATAGCCTATATTGCCTTTTTTGAGGAGAACAAGTGACCTAAATAATGTCTATTGCCTTATTGTTTTTTTTATATGCCATCTCTAGTGATGACTGTAAAGCTTCAAAACTGCTTTCTCTGAATATGAGTTAGTCTTGTTGTCTATTTTATGTGTAAAAGACACTTTGATTATACTAAGGATAGCAAAAGTAAAAAGTGACAATTAGGGATAGATTTCCTTGTCTGTGTAGGGTCTCAGTCATCAAGATCATGGTATGTGTGTTTCATCTCTCATCTGATAGGTTTCTTCAGTTATAAAAGCTGATGAGGAGTCGAAGGTATTTAAAGAGGTGAGCTTTTGAGTCGCCAACCCACTCTGGCCTAATTTTATAATTTTATATCACATCTATTATTTTATAGCATACTTGAAGCTGTTAATTTGGCATTCACATTGTAATGTTTTTGAAGTGGATGTGAGAATCTTTCAACATTGTTTGAGGCAATGTGTTTATTCTTACAGTACATAAGAATTAAAACAATTGTGCTGTGGGTCATCTGTTATCACTCTTTTTGCTTACAGAGTTTGTAGAGGCTTACAGTTGCTGTTGTGAAGAAGGCAGGTTGCACCAAGAGTGAAGCACGCGGTTAGTAAGTATGTCGAAGCTCAGTGTCGATGTTTGTTTAAATGCTGAGTACAGCGGTGTTCCCCTGAGGCTGAACCGTGTGTGAAGCACAGGGGTTGCATTAAGACTGGAGTCAGATCTTATCACTGTGAAACCTCATCTTGCAAAAAAGCTACATTAAATGAAGAACTTATCCACTCACAAACTTTTTAAGGACATCCCAAGAGATGTATTAACACAGCCTGAACATTCCTGGCAAGCAGTCTCAGTTTAGGAGTGCAATCAGAGCAAAGCAATGATAAAGGAGGTGTGACTGCCATTTTGCTAGGTGTGACACATTCATATTTAAGGGGTATTGGCTAGATGAAAATGCAAAGGAAAATGAAATTGATATTGCCTATCATTGAATTTAGTTTCTGTTAAGACATGCACTGCCTTATTATGAATAGAATTTGAAGTAATGAGGTAATTTATTATTCTATCAGCGAGCATGAAAGGGAACTTTTGTAAGCTGGTAGCGAGAAATACTACGCTGTATCGTTAGGAATTTGTGGCACTGACAAAAAGACAGTAGGTGGAGCTGGAGGTGGCAGAGCTAAAGATGCTGAGATTTTTATTGGGAGTGACCTGGATGGACAGCATTAGAAATCAATACATCAGAGGGGCAGCTCAGGCTGAGTGATTTGGAGATAAAATGGGAGAGGCAAGGTTGAGGTGGTTTGTGCAGAGGAGGGATAGTGGATATATTGGACAAAGGATGCTGAAGATGGAACTATTAGACTGGATGAAAAGAGGAAGACCGCAGAGAAGGGTCATGAATGTAGTGAAGGAAGACAGGCAGAGGGTTGGAGTGAGAGAAGAGGATGCAAGGGATAGGACGAGATGGAGGCAAAAGATCCAGTGTAGTGATCCCTAAAAGGAACAACTGAAAGAAGAAGAGCTTATATAACTTAAGTACTTCAGTCTGATTGATATTTAAGAGAGGAAATAGATCAAATTTAATCAGTTATACCTGCAATATTGGGAAGCCATGTCTATGAATGAACTATTCACAACATGAGGCTGTGTATGTGTTGCAAATAGTTTGTGTGATCATGCTACTGATGGAAGTTTGTGACTAACTATAAGATGAAATTGATCCTCACTGCTGCAGTGATGCATTTTTTTTCAAATGCATTATATCTCAGTGTTGTGATCACTATATTATCTGGCATTAAATCTATACTAGGTTGGGTGTGAGATGTGAGAGAATCTGTTATCAGCCAAAAACATTACCCCTGCACCAGCAAATCCCAGGGTTTCAAACTCAATTTAATATGGTAAATATAGTGTTATTTGATATGAAGTGGGCCTGACTGGTAAAACTAATGTAAAATAATTTTCAAAAAGCTTCCATATTTTTTCTTTTCTTTTAGTGTAAATATCTACCAATGATGAACACCTTGAGATTTGCAATTTCAAAAAATATGGCTCAAGCAGGCATCTTACTTGTTTGTGGTGCTGCAGTCCACAGGTAATGTCTTTTTCAGTAAGAAGGCTGTTAAAACTGAAGATGATTCAGACTTCTGGTGAGAATGAAATGGACAGTTTGCAAAACCACTCTCATGACATGATTTATTGTTAATGACCTGCACCATCATATTTTATTACAATACAATGGACGCAATAATCATTTCCTACTTCTCTGCCATTTTCACTCTTTAAAGCTGGAATGGACCTCCTGGTGGGCCTGTTCTATAAGTTTGACATCTTGATGTATTCTGTAATGTTTCATTAACTTACTGTCATTCTGTATTTGGAGAACATTTCTTCTACCCCTCTCTTTTTACCATTTTCTCCTCTTCTGAAGAAACTCTTAAGCTGCCTAAAAGTCATCTTCCAAATTATTCACTTTAGGAGCACTCCTAAGGGATAAGATGCTTTGTAAATAACCTTTATATCTTCCAGGATTTAGTGCTAACTATAAGAGGAAACTAAAAACTCTTAATTCTTAAAGTCATGATTCTAAGAATTTTCTTTATCACTAGAAGCAACTCTTTGTATGAGGAAACTATAATAATATGGCCCTTGGGCTTTGAATTTTGCTTGATATGTTTTTATTTATTTTGTAAACATAGTGCAGTCTGTAATTCAAGCCATACTATCTATTGTTGCAGTGTCGAAGAACTGAATGTTTGTAACTTGTTGACTTTGCCCAGGCTAAAATAAAGGGACTTCTCAAGAGTCTACAGATTTGGCATGATGGCAAGCTGTTTAATTTTGAGCACTTTGTAATTCATATTTCAGAGACTTTGTTGTGTGTGTATACATCAACAAATGCTGTAAATTAAGTAGGATGAAACAGTGAAGTTTTGTATGCCATGTTCTGGGGTAGATTGTTGCGAAGCCACTCTGATCACAAGGACACACTGTAGATTGTCATGTTTTTCTACGGCAGAAATGTTTGTGTTCCTTTCTTCAGGGATCTAAAAGGAAATACATCTAAGACTATAGTCATAAAAAAAGACTTTCAGACAGAAGAACCCACACTGCTGACGCACGTGTCTCATGCAGGCAAGTTGTTCAAGTCACCAGCTGTCCAAACAAAGGGCAACTGAATTCAATATATGAGGAATTTATAATCCACACATTAGTTTAGAATACATTGGTATTTTACATAAACTTCTGCCAAGGCCAGGTTTGTCTTAAGCTGCAGCTGCAAAAAAAAAATCATTCAAAAAATTCATGGATTTCTGGATCACCTCCAAAATGTAATGGTTTCTTCCTTGTACCACCACACCCCTGAAAAAAATAAATTTAAGCCTACTTACATTTTTTACATTATCTTGCAGATAGATAACTGACTTGGCTCAAAATACACACTTTAAGAACAAAGTCACGTAACAGTACAGACATGGCACTGAATATGCAATCAGTACAAGATATATATGTGTGTCCATGCTTGACTTCCTAAATATAGTCAATATATAGTCTGAGTTATAACACTTTTATGTGAATAAACCTAAAAAAATGGGTCAAGGTCATGAGTGACATCACTAGCCCAGACAGGACTTCCTATATATATTCCATATCATAGAATTTCTATCTTGCATCATTTCCAAGTTATAATGCTTTTTTAATGTATATTGCCTTGAGAAATTGGATCAAAGTCACCAGTGATATCTTTTATGGAAAATACATGCATGACTTTTTATGAGTGTTCAATAGGGAACTAACTGCTGTCTGTCAACCTTGCTGAGTTATTAGGGCCTGAAATTTGAATGGTCGCAATTTGACCTTTCTGGATCAAGGTCATCAACATATCCACCAAATGAAAGCCCATATATATCTTCCTTTATGTGTTCCAGAATGCTAATATGTGTAAGTTACAAGCTGTAAAATTCCTTCATATAAGTTGCCATAATGCACAATCTTAAAATCTGTTCCATTTCTGAAAGGGCACCTGACATTGATCTCCTTTGCATTAAAGTCTGAAATTGTGTCACAAAACCCATAACTTATGTCAAAGAGCCATGACCAGTGAATGGTTTTTATTCCTTCTTCATACTGTTTGTATCCCCATAAATGCTTTTAGGCTTTATTTTCCCATGAACCCAATAAAAAACATCTGACAAACTTGGTTTATATCTGTCATATTGTTTCTGAATGTGTAAGACAAGCATGCATTATTTAAATATGCAATAAACCTTTTGTAATTATAATCATTGTTTGCCTTTTAGGTGGTTAGCACCCATCACCTCACAGCAACAAGGTCCTGGGATTCAAATCCACTAGCTGTCTGGGGATTTCTTTGTGGTGTTTGCATGTTCTCTGTGCTCTGGCTTCCTCCCACAGTCCAAAGACATGCCAGAGGTTAGGTTAAGTGGCAATTCTACACTTGCCATAGTTCTGAACATAAACAGGAATAGTTGCTGACAGCTGGGATAGGCTCCTGTGATCATGAATTAGAAAAATGGAAGAAAATAAATGGGTATTCTTCTTTTGTGCATTGTAACTCACATATTTTCCCATGTTTAAACATGGTATTTCTGTAATATCTTGACTGATGTCTTGGTGTGTAATTCAGCTGTGACGCTGCAAAGAGTCACAGCTGAATTACACACCGAGGCAGGCTTTTGGTTATTAAAGTGGTTCTCTGCATTTCTTAGATGGAACAAGATGGAATTTGATAATCTGTCACAAGTTTAGTATTTACTTGAATTTACACTGCTCAAAAAAATTAAAGGAACACTTCTTAATCACAGTATACTTCATGAGGATGGCCTGAGGGCCTGACGTCCCCTAGTAGGCCCTGTGGTCACCGACCGGCACTGTGGCCAGCATTTGCCATGAAATACCAGAACTGGCAGGTCTGCCACTGGTGCCCTGTTCTTTTCAGCAATGAGAGCGGGTTCACCCTGAACACATGTGACAGATGTGAAAGGGTCTGGAGAAGCTGTAGAGAACATTATGCTGAGTGGTCCCCACGATTGCCTGACCTAAATCCAATAGAACCCCCCTGGGACATCATGTTTCGGTCCATCCAACACCACCAGGTTGCACTTCAGACTGTCCAGAAGCTCAGTGATGCTGGTCCAGATCTGGGAGGAGATCCCCCAGGACTCCATCCGTCGTTTTATTAAGAGCATTCCCCGACATTGTCAGGCATGCATACAAGCACATGGGGGCCATAAAAACTACTGAATACCATTCTGAGTTGCTGCAATGAAATTTCGGCAAAATGGACTTGTATGCATTATGATTTTTTCACTTTGATTCTCAGGGTGTCTTTGAATTCAGCCCTCTGCAGGTTGGTAATTTTCATTTCCATCAAATGATGGGATATCCTTTCATTCCTATCACATTATCCAGTCCACATCTGTATAAATGAGATGAGATGAGATCTGATCTGTTTTCAAAGTGTTCCTTTAAGTTTTTTGAGCAGTGTATAATTGTTTGAAGGAAAGTCTGGATGAAATCTAAATTTCTAATTGTGTGTCTTTTTATTTATCATGGTAAACACCAACACTGTAGGGTCACCTTACAGTGCAAAGCGCCTTGAGAAGCTACATAAATAAAACTGAATTGAATTAAACACAAAAAAGAACATTTTATTGACACCTGAAATGCTGACTTTTAAGATGTTTTAAATAAAGAATTTGGTCATTTTTATTTGGTGTCAGTAATGTGAAAGACAACATAAATCAGTTTGTTCTCATCCTTGCTGCCTGTGCTCTTTTACACACTGACACTGTCCCCTATTTGGGCCTCAATGTTTAAGCTCCCTCTTGGAAAAAAAACAGACTGCTCCTTCAGGGAATTCCTCCTGCAGAGAAGAATAATGCTATGGACATTTCTCTGTCCTGCAGAGCAGTGTCTACAGTACGGGCTCTTTGAAGGACGGGCAGATGGCCCAAGTATGTTTACATGTGTAGAAGAGGGGACACTCTACAAACTTCTTTTGTAAAAGCTTTCTCAGATGATTGAAGTCTTAGGAGAACAACAAACAGCAGTCCTCTGGTATGACAGATGTCTCCTCTTGATAAATGCTTCTGAAGCTCTTTGATTATTCTTGCTTACTGGGGTCATTATGTAACATTTACAGTTGGTTTTTAACTGATGATTCAAAACATGATTCAAAACATGTAAAAACTGGATACTGCTTTCCCAAATTATGATTTCAGTCAACTTAAACAGTTTGTATGTCAAATGATCAATTTCTATTGCAGCTTAACAAATTCCACCCATATTATCTTCCATGCACCTCAGTATTTGTTTATGTATCACTGTGGAGTAAAACCTAATTTATGCCTCTGTTACTGGAAATCAAAATTATGGAAGATATCAGGCTCAGTATATAAAAATCAGCAGTTCTTCCTGAAAATGAGTTGGTGGCGATTTTATTATTGGCTATATCTGGCTACTGTGATCTCTAAATGTGTACATACTAAGCAAAAGAAAGATTTCTTAAGTGAAATTAGTGCTTATAAATTACAGTTACAAAAATAGTCATCCGGTTGAGTTAATGCTGCTATATTTGATGTGGGTCATAAATGTTTTCCTCCTTCATATTTGCTTATTTCCTCATCCAAATAAACTTGAGCTGGCATGGAATCTGCTTTAACACCTACAGACTGACTCATGCCTGAAGCTCCCAAAGCTCTATGTGAAGTGTTGCCAGTGTTAGCTGATGTTCACACAGCATAAAGATGAATCACCATCACACTTGATTCACAACATCTACTAGATGGCCTATAGTCCCACAGAAAGAATCCTCTCACTGAAACCAGGTTTCAGGTAATTGCATAACCACATTTCCACAGCATGGCTAGTTATTGCTCATCCATGAGTAGGCCATGTTTCAGGGATAATCACACAGTGACTGGCATTACTTCACCAAATGATTAATGCATCAGAAGACTGACCTTAATTGGCTTTTAATGCAGCATCTTCCAGCAGGGTTCAGTGAAGTAACCTGAATGGGTTTATTGGTCTGTGATGAGATCTTTTCTTCCTGTTTCTCCTAATTATGTTCATGGTGGGGGCTGTGGAGCTGTAGAGTATGAACAGGAGGTAACAAATCAAACTCCTGATTTGTGAGGGAAGCTCCTTGGAAAAGACTTCAGATCTCAGAGTCTTGTTTTTCAAGACCTGCCTTTGAAAATTTTAAAATCCACTTGTGTATTTACTTCAGTTACTACAGTTATAATCTGTTATATGCATGTCTGCCTGACCTCCCAGAAGTCACAGATGCCTATTGTTTTCAGAAATCCCCTTAAATCTGTTCACAAGGCCGCACTACTTTGTTGCTCTGTTGCAATTTGTACAAATAGCATTTCTTTCCTGCTGTTTTGTGACTAAATGACTGTGATGCCAAAGAAACACTAGAAAAATAAAGTATTCTTTAGAAAAGAAATCTCTTACTTTATCTTTCCTTTGGTCTAAATTTTCTGGACATCTACAAGAAATTGAAAACACCCTTTAATTTATTAAAACGCAAAACTAACTAAAAGATAACTGACATTTTTTCCAGTTTTATGACAAACTAAGCATAATTTCTTGAAAATTACAAAAGGATTACAGCTTTAATACACAGCACACCTGCTCATGAAAATATTTCAAAATATGTATTAAAAACACAAATACAATTTAGTAATAAAAGTATAGTAGTGTATGACTTCTTGGGCAGTGTTGTCTCTTTTCACTTATGTTAGTTTTAAGGATGTTAGTTCCATAGATTATTATGCACGTCATACATGGTTTATGTAATCTTTTCAACAAATGGTGGGATACACTTTATTTGATATTATTATTATAGTTGTGGACACACTGTTGTCTTATTCCATGTGATGTTTTTCAGTGTTTGTGAGCCAGCAAAACAGTTTGTTGGTCCAAGTCCACCGTGAACTTTGCCCATAGACACAAAGAAAGCAGGCAGCCAGAAGATATTCTTATTTGTCTTTTGTTGGGAGCTTTTACACTAACAAAACAAGTTACCTTCGGGCCAGTAGAAACTGATATGATTGTGGCATTACATTATAAGCATCTTAAGTATTTAGGTTCAAAATTTTAGATGCACTGGTATCTGAATACAACCAGTAGAAACCACATGCTTAGCCAGTGTTGTGATTATTCAGAATCAGAATAAGAATTAGAATACTTTATTAATCCCCAGGGGGAAATTGCTTAAGATAATAAGATAATAATAATCAAAACAATGAAGTATTCTGATTCTGGTCCTTTCACAGTTTTCTTCCTTTCCCCAAAACTTGTTTGAACCCCTGCTTTACTGTATTTGTCACCAGTTAATGCAAATGCTTAATGACTTGGCTTGAAATGCATTAGCTGATATTGTCTTTGGGGTAATTTCATTACTATTTCTCCTCAGTGCTCATCTAAATTGCCAACAAAACCTTTGCTACACCCAGTTTCTATGGTTACACCTTGCTGTGCTTCATCTTGTTAGCAGACAGATAGGTGAGACAAGGTGAGCAACAGGCAGAACAGCAGTAGCTGAATGAAATGTTGTCCTTCTAGAACCACTTGCCACACCTCCTGGATTCACCCTGTCCTTCTCATTACTTGGCACGGCTCAAATGAACATACTAACAGACTATTTGTGAATAGGCACCAGTAAGGACAGCGCTCTTGAGATGAAAAAACAAATTAAAGCACATGCATTAATGCAGGCACTCATGACATTCACTCTTTGAAGTATCACAGCATACATCTGTTGAGCTCCTCTGCTGACCTCTGGGATTCACAAGCCACTTTCTCAGCATCTCCGGCCCTTGCCTCCATGGGTAGCCATTCCCCACTGGGTCATCCTCCAAGCAGATGCACACTGAGGTTAAATGTCCTCTGCTCTCCACAAGGTCAGGCTCACTGCTACAGCTTAAAAATAAGTCTTTGTTTGCGAAGAGGACAGCATGGCATTGATTAGGTACAAAATTTAAAATACAGGTAAAGCTTTTGTGTGTGTGTGTGTGCGTGTAGGAGGGGGGGTTAACATGAACTGGCCATATATGAGCTCCTTTTTTATGGAAAATGTGTGTCTGTTTTTATATTAATCATAAGAGAACACAGAGACGTCCACAAAAAGAGGAACCTCGTCTAATTTTACCATGGGTATGTGTGGCCTCTTCTGTGAATGTGAGCTGGAGGAGAGAGACAGGAGACGATCCCCGGAGCTGTGTGACATCAAAACGAGCTACCGCCGATGACCTAGAAACGGGAGCGTGCGTCGCCTGCGTGCGTAAGCAGTACCGGTGGCACATGGCTTAGAATACTGTTTACGTTGCTGATGGCGTTTTGGAAAAAGGCGCTGCAATTGGTTCGCTTTAAATACATTTTTTTGGGAAGCAATTAAAGGGGACGCGATTGATTAGACTAAATAAATATATGTGTGTTTTCCCTCAGTTCAGCCACAGTGCGCGCTCAAGCACGACATTTAATGCGTGAACGTGAAATATGCACAAAGACAGCTGCGTTCACGACATCTTAACACCAACGGGCGCGACGCTTTAACCCATCCAGTGCCGGTCATCACTTCCAGGCGATTAAACGCGCGCTCCAAACAGTGGGGTCTCGCGTGCCTGGCGCGCTCCACATACACACGTAATAAGAATTTGGTTTGCGTAGCGGTGCGTGCGGTAGGCGGGCCCCGAACGCTCTTCACAGCCCACTTTTGAGAAGGTTACGAGATGAATTCACTGGGAAACACATGACAGAAAGGCAGCTGGTAGGCGAGGCGGTCGGACGTAGCGGGACAGAGGCTGGACGACGGGTCAAGGCAGCGGCGAGCAGCGAGCGGAGGCAAGATTCGTGTGGAGATATTTGGAGTTGGAGGAGGGCATTGGTACTTCTTTGGTAAGGCACCTTGATTTGCAGCCCCCTGCAGTGTGTTAAACTTAGCAGCGGCATGGTTTTCTCATATAACTGGGATCAAAATATTACAGTTCATTTTAGTGAAAGCAAAAATGACGTTCTTGGCGCATGCAAGTGCAGCATCAGGCTTGCGGTGACAGCACATTCATATGCTGCTGGATAACGTTGTTAGGTTATTGCGTTCAAGTAGCGAGGGGACATTACAGACGTGCTGCTGTTGAGACTCTGTGCTGCCCTTTGGGCTACACAGACTCGCCTAAATAGGCTACTTTATTCCTCGGGCCTTATCTACACATTGTGTGGTACAGAACTACATTCTGTGTACCCCAGACAACATTTTTAATAAGCTGTCCCAGTGTCACCCTGTCACGACTATGATCAGTTGGAGTACCTCATACAAAAATTGGGCATTGGAGGCTTCTCGGTTTAAATTCCCTGACTGTAGCTTACTCAGTGAACCACTGTTTCTAATTGTCGTTGCCACTGCACTCTTAAAGCCAAAATAAACCCTACACTGATTACTTTTCTATTTTTATTGCATGTATGGCACTCAGGATTAGGAAGAGCATTGTAATGCCTTTGATGTGATGCACTGACTAGCTTGGATTTTACTGGTTCTCAGTTTAATTTTCATGTCTGTTATATATTCAAGTCAAACTGGCAGTACATCCACAGCTGGCACACACTGTCACTGTAGTGTGGCTACAGGTGCCATCTGTACTTCATCTTTGATGATCTTTGCCAGCCTGAGGGGCATAATTCACACTTTTGGTTGCAAGAAAGTGGAAAAGCAAAGAATGCTGCACACGATTTGCATATATATAGTAATAAATGTTTATCTGATGGTATTGGTTTGCAAAAACTTAATGCATTGCTTATGTCTCTTTAATATGATTGAATAAAATGGATTCAACTTCAGAATTTTTTGACCAGTTTTTTCTTAATGGGATGCTTCAGTTTCTATTATGCATGCAGAGACTGCCATTTAGAAAATGCATTAATTCATGCAGTTAGCTTTGGTGTAAAATATTCCAATGATAAAATAAAACTCTTAGCAGTAGCAGCAGCAGCAGGAGCAGGGTTCCTGGAGTGACCTGCAGGAAAAGTCTTCTGTCATTCTCTCCGTCACGATGAGTCACTTCAGGGGCTTGTGGGCAGCAGGTGAGACTGTCACTGCTTGACTTGACAGGCTGGAGCAGACAAGTGCTCATGTCTAGCCTACTTGGCTACTGCTGTTACAATTGACTGACTCCTCTTCCTGGCCCATGTGAGGGCAGTCTCCTGCCCCTTTCTAGAATTAAATCACACTGTTAACAGATTGATCCAGCCTCTGTTGACATTGTGTGTGCTGAGCTTTTGATCTGCTGTGTGATTAAAGATTCCCATTTGACTTTTCAGACTGTATTTGCATGCATGCAAGCATGTGCATGTGTGTGGTCATGCATGTTCATATAGCATTGATTACTGGAATGGAGGTTGAAAACATAGTGTGATATAAATGTCACTGCCTTTCAGGTTGATTACAAAATGCATTGATTGACAAGAGATATGGGAAAGAACTGGGAGCACAATGTAACCACATTCTTGCTCTTCAGTCACACTCATAAAAGATATTCTACTGTTTTAGGTAAAATGAGCAGTCACAGCTCATTTCACTCACAGCCATTATATCAATTTTGCAGCAAAGTATCTGTTGATATATTTATTTCTTCTCTGTCAAATTCTAGTTAGTGAATCTGAAATGTTGATGACTCCTTCTCCTCCCTCTTCTTTTCTCCAGTATTGGAATAGACGTAGACACAGAACTTCACTAAGTTCTTGTTTAAATTGATCAAAGCTCTGGGTTCGTGAGAAATATATTTAGATCCTGGAGCAGTATTAGTTTACGTGTGCAGGAATGAAAAGAAAACATGAAGGGATTTCTCAGTCTTAGGCAGCAATGTAGTTCACTGTGAGAAGAAAGGAACACCCTGCAGTGACTTTGTCAATGGTATTAAACTATGAAAAGACCTGAGCCACTGTCTGCCCTTGGGGGATTTGATTTTGGTCCTTAAAAAAGGAATAAACTAAAGAATTTCCTTAACCATTTCTCCTCTATAGTCACAAAAAGATAGTGTCTGCCCTTTCGTGGTCAACACTGTATTTTGAAAAATTATTACACAAATGAAGTAATTAAAAGTGGATTGAGTTTAAACCCATGTCTCATGAGAAGCGCTGCCTGTTGAAATTTAATGTTGGTTGAAATTCATGCCCTGTCTTACCAACTTGGGAATACATATATAGAGGATAAATGCAAAAGTAGCCACACTTAACCATGGTACAGTATAAAATTATATTAATTGGTTTGTATGTGCAGTGGTTCTCATTATGTTTTTGTTTGTGACCCCTGAAAATTATGAGTTATAAGCAGTTCAACTGAAAAACAGCACTGCTTGAAGAAGTGTTCCAAAGGCATACAGTAGCTATTTAATAAGAAACAATCAAAGACCACACAGAGATAGGCATAATTTTGTGCAGTAGAATTTTTTTCTAATTCTCCTCCCAGGGGGTTCTGTGGTGGGCTTCAGGTGTAAGTAGGGCTTGATTAAATTGGCAAGAACATTTTAAAAGGACACAGAAAAAAAATCTTACCAGTAGCTTGCCTTAGAAATGCCCTAGGTCTGAATACATCACTCATGGAACTATATTTTTACTCATTATCCAACACTGGCCATTGTACTCAATTCTTAGTTCTATAAGGGATTTAATTCTTAAGCCTTAGATTGATCTGATTATATTGGGTACCTGCTGTGCTCTGGAGTTCTCTGTCAGTGTTGGGATTTGGGCTTCCACAGTGCTGTGGCATGTGACAAGAGTCAGCGGTACAATATCCACCCTGGTGGTCACACACTGCGTGAGTTGTACTTCCAGCTGAATGAATGCACTCTCTTTCCCACTCCCATCACCATGTGATGAGGAGGAAACAGGAGAGAAATGGGTAGCAGATGCCAGGAGAAGATGGTCCTTTGTTTGGGGGCAAATGATAAAGAAAAGACTGAGCTGGCATTGAATAGTGTGGTGATGAGTAAGGACTGTCTGCATGGAAAGTCAGTTTCTGTCCTAATCTAACTAATATACCTTTTACCTGCAGATTAGATTAGATTAGATTAGATTACTTTATTGTCATTTCAACTACATATAAAATACACAGTGAAATGATATAGTGTTCCCCCAGGACCCGGTGCCCCATACAAGGGTGGTGCCGGCTGACCAGGGCCTGCCTCCGGCCCAGCACAACACCCCGCCCACGATGTCCTCTTCCCCGGCCACCGGCATCAGGCGACGCCGAGGACTGAAGTCCCGCTCCACATAGCAAGCCGAGCTCGGAGTTCCCAGA
>VUQH01054927.1:53608-109057 GCA_015106775.1 Etroplus canarensis | reverse complement strand
GTGTGTGAGGGGGGATCTGGCTTTGGCATTGGCTTCATATTTTCCTTGTTCCAATTGTCTGCCCACTTGTGTTTTCCCAGTTTGCCCAAGGAACTGGGGCCACTGAATACCAACGGTCACCACAATTCACCCCTTTTAGACGCTGAGTCTTAAGCAGACAGGGATCAAGGCTGCACAGTTTTCCTACAAAGGCGTTCTGTATGACGGTATTGTCAGTCTTTGTGTTTGCAAGTGCAGAGGATTCTGGGTAGAATAAACTCATTGAAAACTGTCCTCATGTTGTAATCATGGCATAGTGTCATCATGTACAAGCAGGATTTATTTTTCAGATGGAAACAATGCAGTAGCTGAAAACTATCTCTCTCTTCTGTGGACAGACATCATATTTATACTATTCTTAGCTGGAAGATGTGAAGCCATACCTGCACCCAGATTTGCATCACACATACTAGCCATACAACAAAACAAGGTGCCCTTGCAAAACCCCCCTTTATAAAACAACCCTCTAGGGAACAAATACTAAGTGAAAACATGTAGGTAAGCTAGACAAACTGTGCAGGCAAGTTGTGGCCATTGTGAGTCTTTATTGGACGCCATCTTCTTGTGATGTGACAGGGGGTCCATGCCTCATCTCTACACCGTGCGTCTCGGCACACTCAGCGGGGGGCTCACGCTCTCCTTCTCCCCGGTGCCACTGCCAGCCGTCTCTGCCGAGGTGGTGTGCTAATCATTTAAACAGCCCAATCAAAGGCATTGCGATGTTTCACACAAGGGAGAAAAAAGGAAGGGAGGAAAGTGATTATTAGTGTTTGGGAGAGGCAGCCAGAGTGATTGAGCTGAAGGGGTACTTTGATTTTAGGGCCTCTTGTTGTTTTTCCGAATGGCATTGGGTTTAGCCGCCAGGCTTCAGGAATCTGGTGAGCTGTCAGCAAATGATGGTTAACTTTTTTTTTCTTTTTCTTTTTTTTTAAAACATACCAAAAGCTACACACAAAGAGATTCAGTCTTAACAATTTATTGTACTAAGCCAGTCCCAAGTCCATTCTTTTGAAGGGAAGAAATTAGGTTTTGTCTTTTTAGGATTTCATGTTCAAATTTTATTTTTTATTGTTTTGTTGTTTTTTATCCAGCATTGAATGAGAAGAAAAGTAGAATTTTGGGAACAATTTGAAAGAAAAAAGTCACTTTGAAAATCACTTCTGACGAGTAGTTAAAATAGTTAATGTTTGGATTGGTTTGTTGTTAAGCTACATTCAAATCACTATCTGGAATGAGAGCATTCACACATGCACTCTCACACACGCACAGACACACACAAAGACGCACACACAGGCAGCACAGTAGAGATGAATCACCTTGGCTTGTCAAGAGGTTGGTTAATAGACACATTTGATGTCACTCAAAGCCCACTGGTGTTGAAAGGGTTTTGTTAGTGTGTTGATATCACCTCCTGTGCATAAAGCTCCACTTAAAACAATAAACAGCAATGACTGCATCCAAAGCCCCTGCAGTTTAAACTATATTCCTTTGATATTGGATACCTATTACTGTTGGCTTTATCTAATGGATTGGATTCCCACACCTCATCCCTCCAGTGTTTCAAAGCACTGAACCCTTCAATTGTAATGTGTTATCAGCACATTAGCTGCTCTAAAAACCACTATCAGTGGGTAATGTTTCTGCAGGGGACAATGTAATACGTTTGAAAAACAGGAGCGACCTATCAACTTTGCTTACTGGCCTCACTGGATTCATAACATGTACTTTTTCTAACTTTTTTGACACTCAAATTAATTAGAGCCTGCATCATCTTTTTTCTGGGAAACAGTAATCCAAGTTTAATTTGCTTTTACTTATATTCTTTCCTAGTGGATGACCTAAATCACAACATTCCCCCAACAGTTGCAGGTTGTGTTTTGTGCAGGACAATCTTTGGAAACATTTTTCCATTTTCAATGAAAGCCGGATCCCCTAAACACACAGTATGATTGGAGAAACCAAGTGAAGTCCCTAAACAGCAGTTTGAAACACATAACAGATTCCTGACATAGTTAGAATTTCAGATGCTTTTGCTGGCTGTGCTCTGTAGTTTATTACCTGCCTGTCTGATGGAAAAGAGATAAGCAGTATTAAGATAATCATACCAACTTCTCACTTTGACAGTTCATCAATTAGCTGGATAGTTGTAGCAGAATTTTTAAAAATGCACATTTTGGAAGACAGCAGCTTTAAGAATTCACATCTGCAGCGTCCATTTCTCCAGGACAGTTTCCAAAAACTTTCACCGGAAGGCATCTGGATTAAGAGAGGAGCAGTAGCAACTTTTCTATGGTCAGTCATGTCTCTTCTCTTAAAATATCTTTGATTGATCAGATAGTCGTGCCGTAGGTTAAATGTTTGCTGCAATCATCCTTTGGTTTCAAAATAGGTCACTTAACTCTGGTTTTCATTTTTGTATGCACCTGAAATTCTTTGAGTGAATCTGACATGGCAGAGTCTTGATGTAGCTGGTATTTCCTGTGTTATTTCCTGTTTGTTCCTTGTTAACTGGTTTATGTCATGATTGTAAGGAAATTAATTACAAAGCACTATCTTATTTAAAAATTGGGTTTAATGGGAGTGTTTTGTTTTTATTGAAATACCTGTTCACCGTGTCATATAAGATTAAAAAATAACAGTTTTCATCAGTCAATAGTGTAATAAAATTTGAGTTGAAAGCCTCTCCTCACAGGATATTTTAGTACAAAAACATAGGCTGTTTTTGTACTAAAATATCAGCAGTAGTCGTAGAGGTGGTAGTTCCACTGCATTAAAAATGTTTAGTCTAGCTGTTTACTTACCGAGCCAAAATATGACACAGTTCTTACTAAATAGAAAACTATAAAATAACTCTAACCCTAGTTATTGTACATGAACCTATTCACACTGAGAAAAGCATGAAAGATAAACATCACAGCAGTTTGATAGGCTGTCAGTTTTTGTAAAATATTATACACAAATGTTTTCTTCTCCTCTGACACTAACCAGGTCATAGTTTAACATGGGATTAATCAGCAGCATATTGACTTTTAGTTTTTACTCTGGATTCCAGCTGTTTAGGCAATGAGCCAATTTAAACTGTGTTAGCTGCTAATGACCACCTAACTCCATGTCATCCGCCGGTTCCAAATGCATTTAAGTACACAGGACGTGAGTTAAATTGTTCACCACCTGTAATTTTCCCTGAAGGGAGGCAGATGTTTCACATGTTGTCTGATTTTTTTTGTGGTTTACCACAAATATGTTTCACTGAGATGCCAAAGCAGGGGTCTGTTTGGAATTTGACTGTATGTATCTATATGCCCCTATCCTTCCCACTTCTCTAAAACAGGAGAGGTGAAAAACAGCTCTGCACACTCCAAGTTTAGCACAACTCTGTACTTTTGGTTAGCCTTAGTGTCCCTCTGATTTACTCTGAAATGCTTCAATTAAAATAAAGGCTAATTGTCACTTTGTGACTTCTTTTTATCTCAGACAGAAAAATCCTCGCTCTCCCCTCTATAGGGTGTCACGGCTAAAATTATCCATTGTGCATCTGAACATATGTGTTAAGTATTTTTATCCTGAATTGTCATTAGGTAGCATGCAGAACTTGTCAGGTCTTGCATGATAGCAGGGTTAGTTGTTGTGCTCTGTGTGAACTCTATATAGAACATGTCTATGTGGAGTCTTCTGTGATTGTGCTGCAGCAAACCAGACATACATCACCACCAAACAGCTCCTGAAGGGGCGGTCAGGCTGCAGCTGTTTGTTTATTTAGATCTAACTTGTAATTACGACTCCGACAGACGGCACCACGTAGAAAAGACATATTTGGCTCCATTCACCAGCCAATCGTCAAAGGGCGGTCGCTGTCTCTTTTGATTACAGTTGTGCAACGTAGCCGTGCCATCCCAATGGCTTTGGGAGAAGAGAACCACCAGAATGTCATTTAAGAGGCAATTGTAAGTGACTCAACTGTGTGAATGTGTTAATATCAGTGTGTATTTCACATGACAGAAGAACACATTGTTTTTCCACCATTAAATGGGTATCTGCTAAGTTTGCACCTGAGGAAGCAGAAGACTGTAGCAAAGCACACTACAGAAGCACGCCAGAGTAAATGTGGTTGTAAGCTAAGCTGCAATATAACTCTGTTTTCGTGCTTAAAATTTGTTTTCAAAATGGAAGAACAGGCCAGCAGCTTAAAAAATACTTTGTCCAGGTCAAGGATGATTTCTGCTTATCATACAAACTATATGGAAATGTCCCTCTTCCAGTACTGATGCTTGTTGTGTTCCTTCATTTGGCATTCATAAGCAGTTGTGACGACCTCATCAGTTAGATGGAGCTGACTCCGAGACGGAGACAACAAAACCACAGACCTCAAAATGAGAGGAGCAGGAAGACAGAGACTCCACTTCACAGGAAGCTCGCAAACTGAACCAAATTCTCTCTCTCTCTCTACCCCGTCTCTCCTCTTTTCTTCCCTCCCTTTTCTTCACTCGCTAGTTTAAAGTTGTCCTGGCTTTTATTTTGAGAAATATTAATTTGGTAGAAGAGTGGTGTCGTATCTGAAACACAACACAAAGAAAGAAAAAAGAGAGAGGGAGAGTGGAAAAAAAGGGGGAAAAGAGGGGAGGGGAAAAAAAGAGGCGCAATGCGTGCACATTTCTCTCGCTTGACGTTTTGCTGAAGTTTGTACGCCACTTGAGCCCGCCGTTTCCCTCGCTAATGATACCAGCGGAGCCTCTCTGGGGAATGGCGTCCGTCGTGCGCCTGGCTTTCACATTTCCAGCACCAGGTATTTTGGGATACGAAAGCGGGGACTATGAGGCACATCATTCCAAGAGCTCATCTGGTTCTTTCTCTCTGTCTCTCTCTCCTGCTTCCTCTCTCCTCTCCAATCGGCTCCACTCCTCTCCTCTTTCTTGTTGTTGTTGTACTTCTGCATACGCAGACATTCTCTGTCTCACTGTAGTTCTCTGTCTTTCTTTCTTCCTCCCTCCCTTTCTCTTTCTCCCTTACTTTTTGATTTGGTAAGGATGATTTCAAGTGTGCAGGGAAAAAAATGCATGCACAGGAGAGGGAAGAAATCTTTTTATTAACTTATTCATTGTATGTGAAATCAAGAGGTTTCTTCCTTTCCCCCCTCCGCTCCCTCTCCCCTTCCTCTTGGTTAAGGCAAATGAATGTTTAAAGAGGTAATTTACTGGGCCCTGGCAGGATCCACATTGTGTATTACACAAACAGGCGGCAACAAAAGGAAATTCTAATCTAGACAGTAACACGACTGCACAGAGGATCCTCGGCGGGGGGTCTAGATGAATTATACAACAATCTGTGTTCTCCCTCGTTTAATTTAAAGGTCTGTTTTCAAGGCTATCACCAGCTTCCACTTCAGAGGAGAGACTTGGCCCACTGAGGTCAAGCTCATATTGACAAATATCAAGAGGCAAAAAAGGAGTGCCCAAACCGCAGATATGAATAAGTAAAGGCAAACAGATAAGCAAACGTAAAGCTATAAGGCAGAGAGGAGGCAAGCAGACAGGCGTGCACACAGCGTCCGCCTCCCAGACGAGGCATGTGAAGGTGCTTCATTTTAAATGGGGAAAAATTGTTTGTTTGATGGTGCTGCTTGGCTGTCAGGGTCTTTTAGTTTTCAAGTGGATATACTGTAAAAGAAAAAAAAAGTGTCATCACTGATGGTCTGCTGTGCTGAGAGGCCGATTGGACCTTCCCCTCGAGGTTTGTTAGCAGGAGCAGAAATTGCCGTCGTGCATAAATTTGTGGAGATGCTGCTTCCAGAAATGGACTCGAGCATTTCATGAATTTTAGTTACATAATAGCTATGTGATCGTGCCAGGTACCTCATGGTTCTTTTATTTTTAACCTCCACTGATGTAGTTTCAAAACACTCTGAATGATGTCCGCCTAAATCTTTGAACTAAAATAATCTTAGAAGAACAGCCCCCTGCTGGACATATTTTCCTCTCTCTTTCTCCTCCTCAACCTTCTCTTTTCTTTTCGTGGGTTTCAAAAAGAGCGCCAGGTGGTGACAAAATTGCCCAGCCACCCAGAGTCACCTCTTGTCGCTACTGATTTTCTTCATAGGTCATGGGAGCCACACACCGCAGCATCCCGGTGCCCTCTCCCAGTCCATCATACCTTGGACAATCAACAGGTCACAACCCGCTAACCCTTCCTTGTGGCTCACCACCAGCCTCCCTCTGACAGGATGAGTTTGAACTTTGACCCCTTGCGCAGACAGCTCAATCAGCTTTTTATGGCACCAGTCGTAGTGAAGAAAAGAGAGACCACAGCCACATCAGATGGTCCTGGGGAAACAAACACTGGCAGCTACTCCCTTTTTTATTGTAACCCTTCCTCAGCCACATAGCCACAGCGGTAAGCTTCAAATTAATAGTGTGACATTGCAAAGCGCTTTAGACATTTATATGTTGTCCTTATATATTACTCACTTACGTTTTTTTCCAATCGATCATCAGTGTTCTTTAATAATCTGAAGCTTCTGTAGCTTTTATTTTTGCTTGCTCGTACCTCGAAAGTCATAACCCAGTGCTGAAGAATGTGATCTGAATGAGGAGGTATTTAAAAAAAGAAGAAGAACTCTGATGCAAATTTGGCCCCTAGTTCATAGCAGAACTGCTAGTGATGTTTGCTCCCTTACGTCCTCTGTGCTCCACCACTGATTTAACCTCCAGGGATGAGCAGCCAGTGATCACAACGCTCAGAGGAAGTTAGCGGCCTCCACTCTCCAGAGGCCAGCACTTCCTCTTGATTCCGCCTGTTCTGTCGAGAAAGAAAAGGAAGGTAAAGATAAAAAAAACACCCCTGCTAAGCCGTGTGTGTGGGCTTCACACAACTCTAAAACTGCGTCATCAGCACAAAGATGAAACTCTGAGTATGTGTGTGTCTTTGCATGAGTGCATGTGTGTGCATGTGTGTATTTTAGGCAAGGTGCCTGCCCTGGAGCTAGATAATGTGAACAGAAGCAGATGGGGAAACTTAAACGCACACCCACTAGGGTATAGCAGAGCTGGCACAAAGTGAGAAGAGGTCTTAGAACATCTCCCAGCCCGAGTGGATGCCAACACTCTCGCTATCACTGAGACTGGATGACAAAGAGAGTGAAAAAGAGAGAGAGAAAGAGAGTAAGTGAGAAATGGAGGATCTGTGCAGTGTGTGTATGTGTGTCTGTGTGTGTTTTGTACAGTACCGCTACTTTTTGTTCTTTTTGCATATTTATTCTTTTACGAAACTGTCGGCCCTCTGTCCTTCTGTTTTTGTGTCTCATCTACTGTGCTCCAACACTAGGTATGTTGGACTTGGAGAATGCCTACCTGCAGTCCACACATTTTCTGTTATTTGTGTATCATTTTAAAACATTTAAAATGAAGTGAATGTAAAAAAAAACAAGTGGATGTGGTTGAAGGCCACAGTCATTTAGAATACTTGTAATGGGAAAAAAGGCAAAAGCACAGTGACAAAACATTTCTGAGGAGGAGAAGTGGGTCCTTTTTATTTACAGTCCCATGAAATTTTGGATCAAAGTAGTTTACGCATTATAATAGCTGATATTCACTCGCTTGATTGATTAACCCCAGATAAGAGAAGTAATAAGATTTCAAACAGTCCATCATGCGAACACAAATGTACCACACATTTGGGCCTTGCAGGAATTCACCATCTGCCTCATAATTATTAGCAATGAATATGCAATAAAAAATCCTCCCATGCAAAACCAATAAGGAATAACTGTGTCAGTGAGAAAATGCATTTATAAAGAAAAGTGCAAGCTTAATTATAGTTAAGGTTATGTGCTTGATAGATGATCAATATCCAGTAAGGTTTGATCACTCCAGGCTCCACAAGGGTTTAAAGGCATTTTGTTGATACCACTCAAAATAGCTGTACAGCATTAAAAACATGATTATTGGATCTAGTAAATGAAGACATGTAGAAGATTGGTGTGGCAGAAGAGGATGCAAGGGAAAGGGTGAAATGAAGGCAAATGATCCGCTGTGGCAACCCCTAACAGGAGCAGCTGAAAGAAGATGATTAAGGTTTTAGTGTTTATCGTACAGTATGTGTTTGTAAATAAAAAATGTTTATTTATGTTTATTATCTGAGGATATTTATATGTCTTGCATAGGATTAAAAGAACCTCAGCTACACTATTGACATAAAGAATGCTGTCCTTTTTCCACTATTTTTAAAATCATATCTAGATTCTTAAAAGGGGCAACTCCTAAATCACTGACTCCGCCTGTTTGACAGTCATGCAAGAAGCACTTGGGCCAAACCTTAGTCATGCCTCACATATTGCAAAGCATCTAACTCACTTGGGACCAATCTGTTAGGATCATAAATCAGCTTATCTCCACACAAGCCAGCCAGGGAAGGCGGGGGTAAAAACGGAGCCAATGATTCCTCCCACAATGAGATGCACATGTTGCTGCCTGGTGGGTGGGAGCTGGAAAGGTCAGAGGGGGTGTGTAGGTTAATAATGAGGTGAACTTGATCTTCTCCAGTCCCAGAGAAGACCAGTCGCTCTTTCCCCCCAGAGGGAAGAAGACCATTATCTCAGCAATGTAAAAAGAGGAAAGCGATGAAGGAGAGAGTGGTGGTGGTTCTAAACTGCAGGGTCTGATAGTGGTTGTGAGTACTGATATTGATAGAAAACATGTACTAACAATATTAAGAAGAAGACTTTAAATTGGACCTATTGTAATTTTCCTGAATTTCTGTCTTATATCAATGGTGAATGTTTATACTAAATATGGCCTGGCCAAAGTTTCAAATAATGATGTCAGCACATATACAAATAATCTCCTAGCCTGCAATCATTTTTGGACAGTTTTATTTCGCAAGGGGCAGCCAATCAGATGGAAGTTGCCTTACTAAGACAGCTGGTTTCAGATTAAGGATGGACTGAGGGACTGCATGAAGAACTGGTATTAAGGTAATGATATTTTGCACTCTGGATCATGCAAAGAGGCACATTCAACAGTATGTTTTAATGCCACTCAACAAATCAAGCATTAATGTCAAGTTTCTGGCAGAACTGGACCCAAATGCAAACTGAGACGAGATTTTTAAAAAAAGACAAACCTTTATTTAGGTCGGTGTCAGCCCAGGAATCTATAAGTAACAGAACACTACTGACTTAAAACTTCAAAAAATACTGACACACACAAGAGTAGAGGAACAGACACCCAAAGACTGAATGGCAGACAGGACTATATATATTTACACTGAGGGCTGATTGGGAACAAGAAGCAGAAGGGGAAGAAGACATAGGTGAAGGCAAGCATTGCAATCACAAAGAGCAAGTAAAACTGAACACAAGGAACAAGAGACAAAAGGCTTTCAAAGTAAAACAGGAAGAGGATCACAATCATAACTGAACAAAGTAAATCATGAAGAGGATCACAATTATAACTGAAAACACAGATGGGACTGAACTAGACTGACAGATGAGAACACAGGAGGGAGAGACAAAAACACAGAGGAAACTAATAATATAAGAACTCAAACAGGGGCAGAACTAGAAGCTCAGAGTGCTAAAGAGAGAATTACAATTAAAACTAACAATATGCAAAACTATGAAAATTACAGTGGTTCCAAATGTTACATACATATGAAATGTTGATTAAATGACATTAAATGTAGCACACAGCTGATGTACAACAACTTTCTGAATTCACTTGCTTACTTGAAGTAAAAATATCTAAAATCATTAGCACAATGTTGACAAGAACATAAATGTAACAAGACCCTGCTTCCTCTGGTGTTGAACTGTAGTACTAGAGACACATTTCAGTCTTTTTAGTATAATAACATTATGTAAACTTTACTTTAATCTTTGTATTTGTATTTTATGCCCTTGAAATTTATGACTTTATTGATTTCACATTGAATATTTGTAATTAGGATATCAAGTGCTCCTCAATTATTTCATGCTAGCTGTCGAACTCGATCAACACAGTTCAGTCATAAGCTAGAGGGCAAAGGTGAGGGGAGCACTAAGTAGCTTTTAGGGAAGCAGACCCTGATCCCCTCAGGCACATTGTTCCAAAGCTTAATGGTCCTGACAGAAAATATTTGTAACACTCCTGACCTGAAGTCTAGGCTCTGGGTTTCAGACTGAGTTCCTCTTGCATTTCTCTGACATTAAAACATCAGCTGTGAACAACCTTGTTTAAAGTTTGTAAGACACCTTTGGGAAAGGCATATCTGCTTTAAAACTCCTTCAGATAAGACTGAAAATATCTTGATATTCATCACCCAGCTACAATATTAAAATAATTGCCAAATGTAGTTAATAATCTTGACCATTTCATTGCAATGCAGTGTTTTGCTGAGATACCATTGGTATACCATTCATGTGAATGTTACTTTGACCCTTTTCGCTTGCCGAAACGGTTGAAGAACAAGCACCAAGCCATTCCCTGAGTGGCAGCAGGACTCCTCAATGGCAAGCCAATGTGCCCTGTCACACCTCAAAAACTGCCCTGAGAATATGACAGAAGTGCCCAAGTGCTGACTGCAGCATATCTCAGCTGTCATGGGATGAGAGGTGGGGTACATCCTGCACAGGTCACCAGTCTATCACAAGCATTCACACCTACAGCTAATTTACCTAACCCTGCATGTCTGTGAAGTACCTGCAGAAAACCCACACATGCAAAGGGAAAACACACAAACTCCACACAGAGGGTCCCCAGAATTTAACCCCAGGACCTTCTTGCTGTGAGGCAACAGTGTTAACCACTGCACCTCCGTGCCACCCTGTTGTGTATTGGTGCTGTATAAACAAAATTGGATACCCACAGTACTCACCAAGCAAGTCACAGAACACAGAACATATGAGAATAAAACAAAATTCAGCTGGTATCTTGCATTTTTGTCACAAATGTCTCTTCTGCAAATGCTATTTTCATGAGCGTTTCTGAAAGATTTTGTGGGTTATTTTAGGAATGATGCTTTATTTATGTGCTGAGACTTTAGCAACATTAATGAGTTTTTTCAAATTGCATGTTAAAAAAGTTTGTGGAAATGTGCCATTGGGTAAAAAGCTGTTTATCGTAGATAAAAAGTTTGGACAAAAATGTATTTAATGGGCTCTTTGGGAAATTTAGAAGGGATAACGTCTCATGGTCAGTTAGCGGATCTTATTTGAGATACAGTATATTTAAGAGCTAGAGGCACACTGAGTTCAAAACAGCAACAGCTGTGAAGTTACTGATAGCAGGTCAACGGTAGAGAGGGAGAGCAAGGACCATATAGACTATTTAAAGAAAAATAAAAATCAGTCGTCTGCATTTTTACCAAAGTTTAAATGCTGAGGAAATAAAGTTATGCTGTGTAAAAATCTTAATTAAACATCTTGGAAAGTCGCTGCATGTATAGTTTCTAATTTAAATTAAACAGATTGTAAATAAACAGCATAGGAGTGGTTTTCTGTGCTCTATTAATGCGATTTAATGCCCTTCATGTTAGGTCTGCTGGTTCCTCTCTCAAGAAGACACACAAGATACACATACACACACACAAATATAAACTCATATTCCACCCCCTTGTACCAGCGTTCAAGTTTGATTGATGAGGAAATAGATGGCAAATTGCAGTGTCCATCCTGATGGATGACATCATTTGGCCCGATGTGCTGATCACGTATGCCAAAGCAGAGGCTTGCCCACCCCCCCGCTCTCCCTCCACTCCCTTTTGCTTACATTGATCAGTGGGAGTTTTTTTACACCAGCCTCCTTTGAATTTAATGCATGAGGAGGGAGAGAAGTTGACGTTGCTCTTTGCTGCCCGCCCGGGTCCCTCGGCCCCCTCTCTCCTTTCCACTCCTCCATCCATCTTTATCTAGAGGGGTCCAAGACATGACAGATCCAGTGGCACTCTGTTTGTTTACCCTCATATGCAGACAATCACTCTGTGTTAAATTTCCCTTCTGCTTTTAGATGGATTATTGTTTACACAAGTTCAATTATAGGGGGTGTCCAAATGGAGACTTATTAAAGGGAACACAAAGAAGGATGGGCAGTGATTTCCAGTCCTTGATATTTTCTGTCAATGTTTGTTCTCGTCATCAAACTAGAGCAAACATCGTCAAGTGTTTCATTTCTAGCCAATGTGTTTGCCAAAGAATTTTGGAAATGTTTTTTTTCAAACAATGATGTTCAACATTAGAGATAAATGTTCAACTTGTATTTGTAAAGCCTTGACTTTTGCCTTAAGATAATGTGCTACATATTATAATGTGTAAAGAAGTATGGAAAAGACCTGTGACTGGGGTGAGAGTACTTGTCAAATCTATTGGCACAGGAGAGTTGTGCATATTCCTCAATCAAAATTCTTACACATGTAAACAGCTTTGCCAAGCCTTGTTCTCCCAGAAGCTTATTTTCTGGAAGCCATTCAAGCGCCACCTCATATTCAAATAGGCTGACAGGTGAAAAAGAGTCGAAGGATGGGGCGGGGGTGGAGATGTCTTGATTGATGGGCCAATGGCGCATGGTGGCATCTGAGTTTATGAGCCACAGCCAATCTGAATATTGAGAACATGGCCATCGTGTCAGACTGGACATATTAAGAATTATTTGACAATGCATTATGTTGGAGATCTGTCACGCAAAAAAGATGAGCATACCCTCCCTGTGCGGCTGAAATTACAACCTGCGGTGCAGTGAGGAGTGGCTCCCACTTTGTCAATTCTCTGTGGACGATTGTGGGACTCACTGACCGGGGCCCTCCTCACTTATTCACAGTTAGTGACTGCCAAAATAAATAATAAAAAGCATCAGTATGCATGGATTCCTCTGTCATTTTTTTGTCTATGATTTATACTGTATTGTTGACCAGGGTCTTAACTTTGCGTGCATTTCTCTCCTCTATAAACAAGACTTTTGAACTTGAACAAGTCTGTAGGCTCACAAGTAGAAGAAAAAAATGAGCTACTAGAAATTACACTAAAACACCTCACTCCCAAAGGCCCACATATGGACCCACTTACAATGGTTTTCTGATGTACAATGTACAACCAAGAACAACAAAAGTCCAAGCTGGACTGAGTTGGGATCCCGCAACTAACTAGAAAATGGGAATCCCTTCCAGTACTGACTGTGAGACCAGGAAAAGAGCATTTTTACCCAGTTTCATGCCATTTCTGAAATATCTAACTATATCAGACTACCTTGCAGGGTCAAAAGTGATCCCAAGATGATACCCTCTGCATTAAAATGTAAAGCCTGTGAGTCCTGACCAGGTGCCAGTATTTGATGTCTTGAGAGATAAAACGGGTTTATTACTACCCATGTGACCCAACTCTAAGAAAAACCTATGTTATGATCCCTTGTTTGTTCCTGCTTCTGTTTTAAAGAGTTCACAGCCTCCTAATGCACTCTGGTTTAATATTACATGGAAATTATTTTGCCTGTAAGTACTGCACTCCAGGTCCATCCCAGGGCTATTTTCCTCTGGGAAGCAACATAGTGCAAACAAATGGCTTCCACCTTAGCCTGTTGGATCAGGATTGTCCTTCCTGGCTCTGTACTGCAGCTAATCATAGCACCCTAAACCACATGTGACCGTTTTTTACCATAAAGGAATCTTCATCTGGTTATAAGAGGCAAGGCTGCACTTCTACAATGTGATCATTTTTGTGTGTGTGTGTGTGGCATGTGTGTGGTTATCTCATTACAAGGTGTCAGATTGTTTTGTATGTGGACATTTAATGAGAGAAATGAACCCTGAGGCTGTGTGTGCCCACTGCAGACAAAAAAATTCTCCTGAGCTGCATCACACATCAGCTTGTTTTCCCAGTGTTTATCTTGTTGTGTTGCTTGGACTGAACATGACAAGAGTCTGCTGTAATAACTTCAAGGTTTTAATCGGATATTAATTTAGATGTGAGCCATGTTCCTCCAAATGGTGGAGGAAACAAATCATTGGCCCTTTAATAATAATCAATGCCTGATACCCCACCCACCACCACCCCTCCATTTTCCCTGTGCATCATCTGGTGAGCTGTTTGTGTGTGTATGTGTATATGGTATGCTGTGTGGTGTTTCTAGGTGTACTCTGTGAGCCATGTTTTTTCCTGTGGGGGTCTCTTTGGCTGACCCTCCGACCTCTCTTTCTCTGAGGACAGCCAGCTAAGAACCAAGCAACATATCAAAGAGTGGGGGGGCACAGCCAGGCCACTGGGTTTCTGGCAAAATCATCTCAATAAATAAATATCACAAGACACCGCTGGAGGGAAAAGCTTTGATGTGGGGGGGTTGAGCCCCATTCTCTCTTTTCTCTCTCACTCTTTTGCAACCTCAATACAGGCGCTTCTCCTCTGGTGTCTTCTCTCACCGCCAAACCTTCACCACTTGCTCTGACAAAATGGCTCATGTGTGCTCCTCCATACTCATCTCAGCAGCACCAAACGTTCAGGGGCTTGTAGTTTCTCTCTCTGAGGAGGTGAGAGTTGGAGAACAACAGTTTTCTTATCAATAGATGCAGGCCGCTGGACTGGTTATGAGTAGTTGGCACCAAAAAGTGTAAGAGAAAAGCCTTTATTTTCCTCCACAATGTTAAGACACACAGGTGAAGTTTACACTTTGAAAAGTGTAAACAGTTCTGTTTTAATCGTTTCCAAAAGGTAAAATAAGAAAGGAACTACTCTGTCCATCATTATTTTGTTTTCTTATGCTACTATCTAAACAATACTGCATGCCATGCTCACTAAATCTGAAGTAATATACAGCTACGCTGTGATATTCACAGAGCTTTTTCATAACAATAATCATCCTCTTCTCTTATCAATATCCATTCTTTCTCTAAATCCAGGGCCTCTTAAACATTTTATGAAAGCTTTGAGTATGACATGGAACAAATGAACTACTGTATATTTCATTCATCCACAGTTCATGTCTTGTGGTGTGAACTGACTGAAACTGAAGAAGCATTTCTCCTTAACTTGAACTTTTCTCTTCTATCCATCATAGCAGACTAAGCCTTCCAAACTTTGACAAATACAGCTGGTGTCAAGAAATCTAACAGCCAGCATGAAAATGACTAAAGCACCATACTCTGAACAGACACATTACAAATGACAAAAGTTTTTATATGATTTTTCCTGTTGGTTCTCTAAACTGGCTCTCAATCATCACAACCAGGAAGTCCTGCTCTTATTCATAATCCATATGAACTAACTGTAAGCTTATTTTACCTTTAATAAGACAGGCAAGACTTTTGCCACTGGTGATTCTTTTCACTTCTGAAAAGATAATAGTTGAAGAAAATGTCCTGATGTAAGCATCCTAAAGCTCTTCAAAAGAGTTGCAATATTTTTGCTGGCTGTTGCCTCAGTCTGTCACTAGACATAGAATGGGTTTCTTATAGGGTGACCCTTAGGGATGAACCACAATGTCTATTTTATGAAGAAGTAAATACACACTGGACAGTATAAACTGTTATGTTTCTCCTTTGCAGAATTGCCTCATGCCTGTGTCTCTGCACAGACTGAACTTCAGCACTGAGCATTGAAAATAGCTGACTACTCTAAAACAGATCTGGTTGACTTTTCAGCAAAGATGTAAAAAAGTCTGTAATGTCAAACATGGCCTACAGTGAATGGTTGAACACAAGGCTGACAGCAGCTGTGTCAGGTATTTTGTGTGATCTAAAATGAAAATACAGCAGTAAAACGAGTGGTCTTATGGGGTTCTGGTCAGTTTTTTCTTTCCCCATTTCTTTAGCTTATATTTCTGTAAGCAACATTAGTTCTCCACAAAATCAAGATCATTTAATTCGTTCCAGGAGTGGGTGTGGCTGGGGTGGAGTTCGGCTGGCACACCTGTTTGCAGTTTCTCATCACTGCTGTATTTAAAGCTATGGCTTTTGTCAGCTTCTTGTTATTTGTTTCACAAGTGTAGTAAGCAAGCCCATCTGCTCATGTTTTCTTGTCTCCTGGTTCACCGAGTTTTTTCTGGAATGCTTACCTTTATTTTTTTGCTGCCTTCTCTAGCCTGGACTCTTCAACTTGTAAGTCTGTCCCACTCTCTCTAGCCCACCTGCTGAAATCTGTTTCTCCCCTGGAGCTCTTTGGATTTCCCTTAAAGACCGCTACGAGGAACTGTGTTTGAGAATCTTGTTCACACCCAGCCAAGATCCCCCAGCCCTTTACCATCACTCCATTGTTGCACATTCTATTCAAACATTGTTTTCTTGAGTGCTTCATTAAAACTTTTAAACTGTCTTGGTTGCCTTTAGAGTCAAGTAGTGAACCTGTTATATGCTTCATTAATGTTTGTCTTTTATTTACTTCATATCACTCTGAGTCAGTTTTAAAATGCTAAACAAGGGAATTGAGCTCAAAGGCTTTAACAGTAACAGGCAGTAGTATGAAATTATGCTTAGGTCCATAAAATTTTTGGAGCAATGATACATTTTTTGTGATTTGGCCTCTGTATGCCACCACAGTGGATTTTAAATCAAACAGTCAAAATGTGATCGAAGTGCAGACTTCCAGCTTTAATTCAAGGGATTTAACAAAAGTATTGCATTAACTGTTTAGGAATTACAACCATTTTTATACAAAGTCTCTCACCCCTTTTCAGAGGCTCAAAAGTAATTGGACAATTGACTGACGAGCAGCTTCATAGCCAGATGAGGCCTGTTGATTCCAGGTGTTGATCTGACGTTTGGTATCTGTTTCACTGAAACAATATCAGGTCCAAGAGATGTCAATGCAAGTAAAGGAAGCCATTATTAAGCTGAAAAACTAAAACAAACCTATCAAAGATGGCGGAAAACTTTAGGAGTGGCCAAAGCAACAACTTGGAACATTCTTAAAAAGAGAATGCACTGGCCTGCTCCTCAACACCAAAATGGCTGGAAGACCACAGAAGACAATTGAAGTGGATGATTGCAGAATTATTTGCTTTGATAATAAAAAACTCTTCACACTCTCAAGGAGGTAGGTGTATCATTGTGAAAGTCTACAATCAAGAAATGAAGTCATGAATGTAAACAAAGTGCAAATCACTGGTTAAACTGAAAGCCCAAAATAGACTTTGCTGGAAAACATCTCGCCCACTTCTGGAAAAATAATTCTTTGAACAGACGAAACCGAAAGGAACTTGTGCCACAATGATGGAAAGAGAAAAGAATGGAGAAGGAAGGGAACAGCTCATGATCTGAAGCATACTACATCATCTATCAGTAATGGTGGAGGAACTATTATGACATGGGCATGAATGGCTGCCAGTGGAACCCAGTCACCGGTGTGTATTGATGATATAAGTGGCACGATAAACTCTGAAGCATGTAGGGCTATACATTCTGCTCAGATTCAGCCAAATGCTGCAAAACTAATTGGATGACACTTCACGGTGCGAATGGATAATGTTCCAAAAAGGAACACAACAGTTTCTCAAGGCAAGGAAATTTAATATTCTTCAATGGCTTAGTCAGTACCCTGGTCTCAATCCAATAGAAGAGCTTTTCAGCAAATAAAGACAAGTCTGAATGCAGGGAGACCCATCAAACATAAAGCAAATGAAGGTGGCTGCAGTAAAGGCCTTGCAGAGCATCTCAAGGGAGGAAACACCATTTGGTGATATGATAGTTTGTCCCTCTGAAAACACAAAACCATGTACAAAAATGGTTCTAATTCCGAAACAGTTCATGCAATTTCTTTGTGAAACCCCTTGAATTAAAGCTGAAAGTCTACACTTCAATCACATTGACTGCTTGATTTAGACTCCACTGTGGTGGTGTACAGAGGAAAAATTGCACAAAAAAGGTATAACTGTATATCATGATGGTGTGACCTAATATTTTTGTATTTCTTTTTTATTTGTGTGGGAATTCATACCACATTAAGCAGTGGTTGTTTACTGGAAATTCATCACCTTAACAATTGTGTGACAATTTTTGTGTCATTTTCCAGGCATTTGATATATTAATATAGAAAACCTTTTACTTTGAAGTACTCTAGAAGAAAAGATTTCAGTCAGATCAAATTGTCTCTTTAGACTTACAGATGGTTTCTTATCTTTTGACATGCAGTAGTTTATTTTAAAAATGATAAGGCTGGTTTGCTCTATGATAACTTGGTGTAATTTTTATCACTCTTGGGTCATTGGTGTTTCCTCATCTAATGATGCAACGAATAAAAGACCACATGGCAACACAATAACATAACAAGGTAAAAGTGGGTGGAGGAGGTATGAGCGGATCGCCTGGAGGGGCAAATATAGGTACATTAATCTCAGAAATTGGTCAATAATCTTTTCCTCTCACTATTGAGAGGAATGTGGATTGAGTGTTTGTGTGTGCGGTCTAATACATTGAGCACTATAGGGGTTAAATTGTGTGACTCTGGGGAGCATGTTATTGACTGTTGACCAGCCCAAATTAATTTTCAACAAGCCTCTTCAGGGGAACAATGGAGATGGATTACTATTGCAAAGTGCTTTAGCTTCACTAAGTGGATGACTGGCCTCTTAATGTGCCTCCACCTCAGCCGAACTACAGTACACTGCTTTTTGTTGCAAGTTGTTGTCTGTCTCAGTTTCTGTTGTGATTATGTACTGTGCACATCCTCTTTAGAGTTTAACATAAAGGTGTGTTAACAGAGGATCTTCTTTTTCACCCCAAATTCTTTTTCCAATGATGCTGAGTGCAGTCATTATTTCTAAAGTCTAGCCCTCGTACGGATTTAAATGTGCCTGTGTAGTTGACGTGCCTCGGCTGAGGAAGTCAAGCAGCTGAGTTAAACAAGAGGCCTCATTGTTAATTTGAGCATCCTGGCTTATTAGTTTGGTTTTGATCTATCGGAGGCGGCTGGGTGTCATCCCATTGCTTGTTTTCCCTCTCCCACTTTGAATGGTACAAGTGACAAAAGGCCTCCCACACACAGTAGCTGGCGCAGTGTGATCACTGCATGCTGAGACACAGGGAGGTGTCAGCACTAATCTCCTTTAAAATGGCTCTCTTGTCTTACATCCGATGCTCACAGCATATCCTCAACACTGTAATTGTGTCTACTCGATGAGACTTGCCGTCCCACTTTTGCACCACTTTTGTTTCATACAGTGAGCGCGTACCACTGAAGTTATAATACATTGCACTTGACTGAGGAGTTGAAATTCAGTGAAATGTTTTTACCTGCTATTCTCAGCCATGTCTTGTGCTTTCTAATCTCCCATCACTAAAAGAGGTAATAAGAAGTAATATGCAGTACAAAAACACATTCTACTCCCATTGTCAGCCTTGGGATAAAACCAACTTCTTAAGTATATACTCAGGCAAAGTGATTGAGACTGTTGAGTTTCACAAGGGGCAGGTATACTGATTGATGAGTGCCTCTTCTCCAGGGCTCATATTCGGGATCTTGCTGGAAGGTTTGGAGCAGGGTTTGAGGTTTTATTTTAAGAAATACTTGATTTTTTTCTTTGTAGCTAAAAAAAGAGAGGGACTGGTTTAAGTTTTAATTGATTACAGTGATGTTTTTCATCCAGTACATTCATACATCAGTCTCCTCATCATTAAGCCTGCCTTCATTTTATCTTGTGTAGTTTCTTTATCTCAATGGCAAGTGCGTTTTTTTTTTCTTTGTTAAGGGCATTCTGGATTGCCTTTCTTAATGTAGACAATAAGTAAGTACATACATTTGCAGACTATTCTGTTAACATCTTCATTTTCTGCTCATAGTATAATCAGATTTGAATTAAAATCTATTTATTTACTTGCCATTGTTAAATCATGATGTGTCTGCCTTTGCTAAATACACTATAGGGACAAAAGTATTGGCCTCCATAATCATCATCTGGCAGTCCAGACACAAGTCTGGGTTTGGCAAATGTCAGAAGAAAATTACCTACTTGACTGCACTGTACCAACGCTAAAGTTTGGTGGAGGAGGGATAAAGCTATGGGGTTGTTTTTCTGGGCTTTGCCTCTAACCCTAAATCCAGTGAAGGGAACAGTTTGGGGAAGGTCATTGTCTGTTCCAGCATGACTGTGACCTAGTGCACAAAGCAGGGTTCATATAGACATGGTTGGAAGAGTTTGGCGTGGAAGAACTTGACAGGCCCCACAGAGCCCTGACCTTAACCCCACTGAACACCTTTGGGATGACCTACAATGGAGAAAAAGTGGGGAACAACTCCATATTAATGCCTACAGATTTAGAATAGGATGTTATCAAAGCTCCAGTGGGTGTAATATTTTGCTGGTTCAATACTTAGTATGTCCTTATAGTGTATGTTTTGGCTCAGTGGAACTACGTGTTTACATACAGCTGAAAATTTTAAATTATGAGTCATGGTTTTCTTTTTAATAATTATGCACGTCACACATATTTCACAGATTATTCATGCAACTTGTAAAAGATCTTCTGTCACACTAACAGTGTTCTCTTTGTAATTAAACAGGTTACTTCAGGGTAAGCTAAAGAACATTGCCTCTAATAGAGAAATGATATTAGTGTGGAGGAGAGGTAGATGCAAACACTCCATTAATTCAAGACTGACAGAGAGCGATGTAACCACATGGCATTTGGAAAGATGTTTGTTTCTCTGGAATTTTCTGTTTTTAATCCCAAAGCAGTGAGCTTGGCTGCTGTGCAACTGTTGTATTCTCCAAGCACGTCAAAAGGCCCGTGGCTGAGGTAGTTTTCCTGAGGTCACTGCCTGTGATGATGAGGAGCGTGGCTGACTTGATACATCTGGACTTCATTACAGGAGACTGGAACATGCACCACTATCATTCCTACTATATCTGCTAAGGGAGATGGAACAGACACAGATTCCAACTTAGCAGGGGTTGTCTTCCATCTATCCTCGTGTTTGGGGCTTCGCCTTCCATCTTCCTCTCATTTTCCCTTTTGTTATTCGAATAACTTCATCTTTATCTCTTCGAGTGCCTCTGAAGTACTGTGTGTTTATGCAAAATCCATGTTTGGCATACTTGTCGAGACTGAAGTGAAGATTGAAGTGCTCGTCAGTACTTTAACTTCAAGTCTGCCTTACTTGGATGATTCCCTCCTGTTCCCCCTTTCACTTTGCTGAGAAAGTTTCTTCTTCCTCTCCCATGCCTCACTGTTGCCCCGGAAAAGTCAGAGCTAAGTCAGAGCTCTCCCTGTCTCGCCCCCAGGACAGAGAGCACCTAGCCACATGCCTTGTAGGCTCGCCAGGAGCTTAGCGCCTCTGAACTGACTGATTGCCACTCAGAAAAAAACTCCCACACTGTTGCCATTCTGCCATTTGCTGCCACACGCACAAACATGGAGCACATCAAAGGAGCATATGCACTTACCCCCACTCTACATCCTCATCAAGCCATACACCCCATTCCCCGAATGCACCCCTACACTCCTCTTCCTCTCTCCCTACCAAGCCTGCCTCTCTTTACCCATTGTAATTTTTGCAAATTACATCAAACAGACTAATTTTTATTGTATATCAGAAGCAGTGCAGTGGACCATGTGGCTAAGAGGAAAAATCAATGCAGCCCTAAGTGGGAGATCAAACTCAATATGTAGGTTTGAGCTGAGCCATAGTGTCTTCATTACACCAAATAAATCTATCTCTGTTGTGTCTGTGGGCATGCCTGTGTGAAAAGCCCACTTGGGCACAAGGCTGAGGAGGTTTTATTTGTTTGCTTGGCTTGAGATGTGTATTGAATAAAATGTCCTCTCTACGAGTAAGCAAATTTTTATTTATTCTGAGCTACCTTAGTTCTCTGCTCACCTCGTCTAAAAGGTGAAGGCTTAGGTGTTTGTGTTGTTTTGTTTTTTGTTTTGCTGCCATATCTAACATAGAATATAAGTTCTACTTTTCATGTCTAAATACACAATGCAAGATGCTACTGATGACAACAAACCTCCTCAACCTTGATTATAAGCTGTCTTATAAGCTGACAGCTTGTTAAAATATTGCCTTGATAATTTAGTAATTAAAATTGATGCAAAGAGATCTAAAAGTGTGTGTGTGTGTGTGTGTGTGTGTGTGTGTGTGTGTGTGTGTGTGTGTGTGTGTGTGCAACTTTATTCCTGTCCTTGTCACATTCTATCCCTGGTTGCTGTAATTTATTGAAATAGAAAAAGCTGCTCTTTCCATGTGAATGACACAAGTAACCACATTTCTGTCTTCATTTGATATGTCATTGCTGGACCTTGTACCATATTAAGAAACAACAGGGATCCATTATTGATATCTGGCAGCTAAAGTTGCATCACCTTGAGAGTTCCAAAGGTGAAAAACAGCATAGCACAACTGAGTGTTTTTTATTATTATTCTTTATTTATTTCTGTTTCCCTCTAGTGAGATGTCACTTCAAAAACAACCCGACCAAGGAATGTTATTATGCTGAGAGAATGTCAGCCAGTTACAATAGGCTGCTTAATGAGGTAGTGTGGCAAACTTTCAGGCAGGCCATAATATGAATTATTTGTCATTGGCTCTGTGTGTGTATGTGTGTGTCTTTGGAAAGGGCCAAGTGTAAAGCGGGATGAAGGCAGGCCTTGATGGAGAGATGTGGCACTAGCCTGGGGGCTCGCTCCACTGTGAGGGTAGTTAGCTTACTGCACACCGCCATCATTAGGGACTAGGGCACTTGTGCTGGGAAGGTGAAACATAAGCCTACATTCAGACAGCAGCACATACATGTAACACCTGTAAATATGCTGCACTTCTTCACTGCAACTCTGCCAGTATTGGTCTCACACTTGGTCTCAAGGTATTTCTGCTACAGTCCCCACATGAAGGTTTATGTAATGAACACTTAACAAATGATCAAGCTATAAGTAAACTTTAAAAGTCAATTGAAATGTTTAAAGGCAATGTAATGAATAACCACAATATTTTTTTGTGGAGAATCAATAGGGTTCTTTATCAATACAAGTGACCCAATGATGACTTACAAAGATACTTGGATTTTAAAGCATGTGGTCTCAGCAGACTAATACTAGCTGTTCTAATCTTGTATTTTATACAGAAAACACAACTTAAACCTCACAGAGCTAAAACGCATTTTAATCAAATAGCTGCCCATTTGCTACATTCACATCCATTTTCCTAAAATTTGCTAAGATATAATTGCAAATGTTTAGTATTCCTGCATAATAAAAGACTTAAACAAATAATTGTTATAGCTGATATTGACTCATTTTCTATCACTTAAATGAATTTCTAAAAAAAAACTGTGGCACACCTTTAACTAGATCTGTCATGATGGCTACAAGTTGGCACACTGAGTACGTGTTATAAACACCAGTGTCATTGCTGTTTTGTCAGTCATTAATGTAAGAATGCTTTAAAATCAACTGATTGTCCTGTTAACATAATATGTATTTAGATCTGTTTCTGAGTTCAGTTCTGTTTTTGCCTGACTGTGTGACCTTTGGTGTCATTCATCAGATGTTGTGGTATTTAATTTTAAAGGAGAAGCATAGGAGTATGAAAAAAACTCAATCTATAAAGAATTTTTTCTCAGATGAAACATCCCTACACTCCCTGCTGCTTGTTCCTCCCCTCTGTGTACTTGTTCCCTGCTTTTATTTTCCCTTTTATTGGAAGCTATTGTTGTGCAATACACAGATTAATGCCTTTATGGAGCCAAAATCTTTGTGATTAAATTTGGCCTTGTTGCTGGCATACTATGGGCTAGTCCTTTAGGAAAAGCAATGTGGACCAAATTGTACCAAATTTTCTCTTGTGTGGTAGCCCCTATTTATTTCTTTGATAAAAGAGAGTCTTTCATATTGCAGGAAAGAGGAAATCTCTTGAAATACCTACCTTTCATGTGCATCATTTTATTCTTCAAGGTTATGGGACAATTGTTAGTTAATAAAGAGTGGGATGATTCATACAAAATAGTCTACAAATAGAAGAAGGTATAAAGTCTACAAGTGACTCAGTGTGTGTTAAAATTTATGAAAACGAGGGGTTTGAGCATCAAAAGCTAATGGCATATAAGAAGAAGTAATTACTAACATTTCTAAAAGCATTGCTTTTACTTTTTTTGGCTCTGGCATTCCAGGAGGTCTTTTAATTATTTACTCTGTAAAGTTGCTTGTAGAAAAAAAATCAATGATGTGGAGAAAAGACAAGACAACGTCTTAAAGTCGCATATTATTATATTTTCATTTACAAATGTCATTCAAGAGCCAACAATGTGGCATCTGAATCTTGGCATCTTCTGTGTTCTTCTACTTTCAGCTGCTCCCTCCAGGGGTCACTAGAGCAGACAACCTGCCTCCATCTCATCCTATCCCCTGCATCCTCTTCTGTCACACCAACCCTTTGCATGTCCTCCATCCTTGAACCTTCTCTGTGGTCTCCCTCTTTTCCTCCTGCCAGGCATCTCCATTTTCAACATCCTTTGCCCAGTATTTCCACTATCCCTCCTCTGCGGATCATCTTCTGTCAATATTTAAAATGCCATTTTGTTTATTTTAGGAACTTTTGCTAAGTAATGGTTGCCAGAGAAGATGACATAACATAAAAGTTTTGGCCTCGTATTGACCTTCACATGTTTCATTAAAGTTAACATATCTGGCCACTGTTCCTCTGATTTTGATGATGTAGGCTGTATTTTTTCCCAAAGGCATTTTTTAAAAGATTTCCAAAAGACCTTTTACCTGTACTTCAACACTGGATTGCCTTGTTTTCCACTCCACTGTTTAAGAATACAGAAAAACATTCTCTGAAACACACAGACCTTACTGCATTGCATTTTTACCATCAGCACCTGTGTTGTCCTTTACTTTCTCACCCTCTTCACCTGCACTGTATAGTGCAAACCTTTAATAAGTATTGATTTGACCTCAGAATCCTTTACCTCTGTACATTTCCCCTACAATCCTGCAAAAATCAATAGATTTCAGTTCATCCTCATGAGTTAAATTTTAGTCCATGAGATACTGTCAAGAACAGTGCATGCAGGCGCTTGCTCAGTATTCCCATTCTCAAACAATTACTCAAGTACTTTTTGAACCTATAAATTCTGATGGTTGCATAGTAGTCTTCTTCGGGGAGCAGTATACCAAAGTGCACAAGAAATGAATGAAGGTTTTCTTCCTCCCTGATGAAGGTCACAGCAGGGCCATGATGCAGTGGAATTGGTTTCAATATGTTCTTTTGAACTAACTATGCAATTCAGGCTTTTTAATTTTTTTTTGCATCAAGAGTGTTATGAGAACTCCTTTCACAGATAGTAGCAGCTCCAAACTAAAGAGCACCTTTGAAATACATGTCTACACAGTGAACTGAACACTGACCCTCTATCCCTTCTCTTTTAACTTTGTATTAAACCTAATTTAGATGAAAAGAAGATTGTGATTATGAAGGACAATATTCATCTGCTAATATGAAGCTGTATGAAAATGTGTGCCATTTTAATCTTAACAAAATAGACACAAACAAAAGAGGAGTTGTTTATGGTATGCTGCAGCCATTTCTGCAACCTTTCAATTTTGTTCTCCTACCATGATCAGGGTCAGGGGAATGCATTGCTTTTTTAATAATATCCAAAACAATATCTCTTTGTGCCTTGTTTGTTGTAGCATAGGGGACATTTTTAATGTTTTGCAATGTTTTCTGATTTGTATGCTTGCCTGCGGCGATGGCCTTCAACATTGTTCCTCCATGCCACACTCACATCAAAACACTTAATTTCTCTACTGAGGTATACAAAGCCTTTCCCCCCTTCTCAAAATCTAATAGAACCATCACGGACACTTCCATGTTATAGTCGCTTGTTGGTTCATAGTTCAAGGGTATATACTGCACAAATGCATTAAATGTGCATACTGTATACATTCAAAGGGAACAAAGAAAAGTCCTACATTTCCTTGATCACAAGGAACACCCTTTCTTTGCAACTCTTCTTTGCTTAGCTCCCACACCACATCATGGCTGTAATACTTTTTGTGTTGTTTGCTTGACTACTATGTAGATTCATGCTAACTCTGAATATATAAAAAAGCAGTTGTAGTGTTCGCATCCATAAAATGTTGCTCACAGTCATAGGCATGTACAGAGGATCTCTTCCTTGAAAAGTTGTTGTTGATCAATTGAAAATGCTTCATAAGTGAAGACCAACCCCAAAAGACACTGCATTACACTGCACTGCACTACATAGAAAGTTAACACACAATATTCCTCATCTGCAACCCCAATTTCAAAAAGGCTGTGCCACTGTAAAATATAAATAAAAGCACAATGCAATGATTTGCAAATTTCACAAACTGAAATGTTATGCAGAAATACTGGCTCATCTTGAAGTTAATGGCAGCAACACATCTCAAAAAAGTTGAGACAAGGGCAGCAAAAGGCTGAAAAAAGTAAGTGGTACTCATAAAACAGCTGGAGGAACATGTTACAACTGTTTTCTGTGTTGCTGTCAATAAAATATTGGTTTATGAGAGTTACAAATCATTGCATTGTGTTTTTATTTAAATTATTTATCAGCATCCCAACCTTTTTGGAATTGGTATTGCAAAACTCCACTGGAACAGATGAAATGCTCCAGTGATAATTGATGATGAGAAAATGTCTATAACCTAATGCAAAATAAAATCACTGCTTTGATAAAACACCTGTAAACTTATGTAATAAAAACAATTTTAAAATGCTATATTTGTTCGGGGACCACTTCATTTAATCAGCGTTAATGTCAGATTACTAAGTTCTTGAGCAAACCTATAACCCCAGTACTTCTACATGTCACTGAATCTGCAGCTCCAGAGGTCCCACAGCTCTCAGCTCATCCTGAACTATGGCCTCCTTGTTGAAGGAGGCTAGGGAATGGAGAATTTCCCTGTGGGAATAGGAGAAGTTTCACCTTGTTATTAATTTAGTGCAAGAGGTCCATTTGCATGAGACATATACAGCCAAATGTGGTCAGGCAATGTGGGCAAAGAAGATTCATCTTATGAACTAAGTAATTATCATCTTCCTCACCAGTTTCCAGCATAGTACTGTAGTCCCTATGACACAATCTGGTCAGTATCAATGTCTAGATATGAGATAGAAGTACCCTAGCCATTGCATTAAGTGAAGTCTTAAAATATTCACCTGTGCAAAGAGTTTAAGGCAAAATTTGATTTAGTTTTAATTTTAAAAAATGGTAATATTAATACAATATGTATTGATAAAAGAATTCTGAAAGAGGTCACTGCAGTGAATTTTAATTATGTTAAGTGCACTTTAACACAGGTAAAATAGTACACAGCGCACTACTTAAAAGCTACAGAAAAGATCGGAAAAGTAGCAGAACTCTTCCAGGAGGTGACAGCGTGGCAACATTTGATTTTCTTTTATGTTGTTTTGACTTTGGACACATCTCCTACATCACAAAACCATTTTCTCCACTTCAGTCTATGCTTTGTCTTGTGTTTTTCCTGTTTTCTGGCTTTACAAGATTTATTAAACTACAACCGTTGAATATAATTAGATATACAGTGTGACTGGGTATTCTGTCTTTTCATGTCACCCTAAAAAAGGTCATACAACACTGCTGACACAGTGCAAGGAAATGATCCAAGTGATCAACTAAATCTACTCACTCACACCCGGTAAATGTCAGGAGTTTCTTTTCTACTGTATAACATCAATGTATTGTATAATTTGGTTTTTTTAAGGATTTGTGCTTTTCATGACAGGTCTAAACTCTTTCACAAGTCTATCATATATGATTTCTGTGAGTCAGTTAAACCCAAGTGTGAATATTAAATGTCCGCTAGAATTATTCTTTGCCCTGCACATCACAGAACTACAGCAAAATACAGAATGCATGAAAAAATGAAAAATACAAAAATATTTTTTGCATTTTGCATGAAAATTGTACACAGTATTTTCTAATACAAACATTTAGCAATATGATTATGTTCAAACTTCTTCTCCTGGTGACTTATACAGGTAACCTCCCCTGTCAATCTACAATGGGATGAGTCTCAAATTATCGTAGACCCTTAGTATATCCATTTTATTTACTTAAAATATCCAAATCCCTTTTATTTGTGGATTTTCTTGTGATCTAATAAAACTGCAGCTGAAAAAGATTTGTCCTAAGATACTGGTTCAGGTAATTTCAGAATAAAAGTAATGCAAAACACAGACGTGCACATACTAAGTTGCTTTTATTAATACAGAACTGCATGCTACAGAGACTGTACAGCATAAACATTTATTCATTACAAAAAAACATGGTTTTAGAACCATTTAAAATAACAGGAAAAAACAAACAAAAATATAAGAGCATAAAATAGAACAGGAACATCACAGCCGTTAAGGAAACATTCAAACTATTTATCATTAGCATCTTAATAAACCAGAGAAGAAATCGACAGATTACAGTCGCGTCATGTCAACTACAATGGCACCGAGTGGATGATTCTCTTGTAGCTTTTTTTTACAGCCTCTTGCAACATCAACATGCCTATTTTTTCTATCTACCTATATGTAGTAGTGTACTTAAAAGTGGCAGTTTGTGTATTTTTTTGTATTTAATAGTTTTTTTATGAACTTCCTAATATACATAATTTGGCCCTTGTGGGTTTATACAGTATGATGTCCGTCTTTTTATTAAGTTTAAATTTTAATATTTGACAATTTGCTACCAAACACATTTGTTATAGCAACATTTATACTACATACATAGCAATCTATGTAACGTCACAGCAAAGAATGGTATCGAAATTAAAAAAACAAACAAACAACAACAAAACAAAACAAAAAAGATCCCTACAGCATGGTTGGGGGGGGCAGAGAAAATTATCACAAATTTTGGCACGGAAAATCTGTACACGAATCTACAGTCCGAGAGATGTGACTGTGCAATAAAAAAGAAGGGCTTTAGACACTTTTCCAACTACTGAACACACGGTACCCACTGTCTCTTGTTTCAAGTTTTCTTTTCTTCTTTTTGTAAAATGGCTTATAGACGCATTTCTTGAAATGAAGTTGTGCATACTTCTGTTCATGAGATCTACACAGTACACTGAGTGGAATCCAGGTTTTCAGAGAGGAAAGATAACAAAAGATTTGCCTTTTAAAACCTCCTTGTAAAAATGGATCATTCATATAGTTGCTTACCTTAAGAAAAAATATTTGTACAATGTATTAAGAAAAAAAAAGTCAAAAAGAGACACATACAAGATACAACAAGCAATCTCTAAAGCAATAAATACTACTGGTCCTAGCGTTGTGACATTTGAATTTAATAACCCTCAACCCTCCCACCCGACCTCCCCTCAAGCCCACCCAACTTGCCTGACTCCACCCCAAAGGTAAACAACAAAGAAAAAAGACAACGCAGTGGAAGAATGCATATTTAACACAGTAATCCCCCCCTCCCCGTTATTCTGTACATTTAAACAAGAACAAGTAACATCACAATTAAAGTTGTTCCTCAGAGAGGTGTCACCGCTAGCCTCATGCCCTCCTAGAGTTTGAACAGATGTCAAATGATTGGTTCGCAAGCTCGTATTTAATACAAATAAAGAAGGAGAACCAACTCTTTCAAGAAAAGGGCTCATTGAATAATCTAGCCTACCTTTTTATATCCGTCTTTTAAACATTTTGATGTTGAACTAGATAATTTCTGTTTGCACTGTTTAACACTACAAAAAAGACAAAAACAAAATTCATAAAAATTTTGGCAGATTCACAAAGCTATACTACAGCTCATTGTATCATTTCTTTATAATAATTAGATTTGTTTGATAATGACGGGTCAAATATTGACCAATGAACTTTAATAAAACAAAACCTAAAATTCCAAAGCCTTATGGCACAGAAACATAAAGAGTAAAGAACTGACGGCAAGTGAAATATAGCAGAGGGAGGGCCTAAAAAGGTGTTTGTCTTGTGTGCAGAGCTAAAAAAAGAGGAGAAGAATAGGATAGACTATTCTATAGACTTGGTCACTAGTGACAGAGGCTGAGGGGCTGTGGAGGGGAGGAGCGAGTGGGAATGACACAACGATGCCGAGGGCCGGGCCATCGTGGATGCCACAGAGGAGCCCGGCTGCCGCGAGGACGAGACGTCACCGTGCTCCAGAGCTCCATTGTGGGAGGAGGCGGCGGGCGTTTTGCTAGCTGCAGCAGAGTTTTCCAGCTGAACCAAAGATGGCGGTGGAGGCCCAGCCAGGAGGTGCGGGTGGTGGAGTGGCTGGTGGGCCGGTTTCATAGTCAGTGAGAGAGGTTGCATTTGTTCAGTCTGAGGTTTGGACTCTTTTGAGGAGGGGGAAGGAACCACTGAAGAGGGGGACGATGGGGGGGAGTCTAGTAAGCTTCCGTCCGTAGAGGGAGGACTGGCACAGCTGCCTTCACCTTGGATGTAGCGAATGCACTTTTTTTTTCTCCTAAGGGACAAAATGAGAGAAAGAGGGCATCTTTTAGCATCACATCTTTACACTAAACCTCTGAAAACTGCTGCTGACTTAAATGCACCTTTGGTTTTTAAAATGAAGAAAACCCATTACTTGATGGATAGCATTTTGAGGTGCATTTAAGTAGCTTCGTAAACCTCATGCTAAGGAGAAAGGTGGTAGAAATGATTGCCAGTTTCTAATTCATTAGACAAGACAGACATTAAGGAAAGGTCGCAGGTGGTGAAGCACCTGGGCAGGAAGCAGAAAGGGAATGAAAAGCGCAGAGATGACGACAAGAGGACAAAATGAAGGACATGAGCTGTGGTAATGTTTGCTCTCTGGATGTACACTCTCCTTTCTTACACGAAGAGCTGCAGCCTGTTGTCTCTAGCAAGACCGTTACTAGGCCCATCTCACTCCTATACTTCCATCAGACTCTACTCTTTCATTTCCTGAGGGAACAGAGTTTGGATACGAGGCGAAAAAGTCAACAAGATCCAAACTACCCTGCATCTGCCCCACAGACACAAGTGTGTGTGCATGAAGGGTCAAGGAATCGTGTTTGCATTCCTGCCTGGGGTTGGGACCCTCCCCCTGCCTGCTGCGTCCCGAGGCCAGGCCCGTTGAGCTTGTAGAACCCAGTGAACGAAACATGGGAGGGAGGGGGAGTTAGGAGGGTAGGGGATTGTTGCATTTTTCTGTGGTGACTCTGCTGTGAAGGCTGTGCTCAGATTTGGTTAAGGGGGAATCTCTGCCCACCTCATCTTTACCCTGACCCTGACAGTGACCCCTCTCTCTCAGCTCTCTATTTTATCACAAGAATGCCTGAAGGCCATGGAGTTTCAGTATTTAAGACTTACAGGGACACGGAGTAGGTAAAAATAGACTAAGGTGCTTAAGAAAGAACAATTGGGGCTTTAGGAACATTTTATACTGACTTACTGTTTAATTAAGGTTGTGAAATCAAACCTTTTTTAGCTTAAGATCTACATAAATGCAAACAGAGAGCAGATTACTGAGAATGAAAAGAACGGACATCAACAAAATATATATAGGCTCACAGTCACATGCTAGGTGAAAAAAAAGGCATGCATTTCTGATGAAGTCAACAGTGCAAGCACACATCAGGACAGCATAAAAGAGTGAGGATGAGGCTGTTAAGTACAATCTGCACCGATATTGTAGCTTTTGGATGGTGCAGAGCATCGATCGGGTGTAAAAAGGTATCATTTTGCTACTACATACACATCCTGCTTTCGATAACTGTCTGTCAAAATGCAACAAATGAGCTAATATCCATTTTTTAACAGACATATTGATTTATGGTATGTGCCTGTGTATGTTATTGATTTCTCTGTCTCGGGGGAAATTATAGGGGATGCATCTTTTAGGAAATGGAGCCAAGAGAGAACTTTTAACCTCTCTGCTCCTAAAATGAAGACTGATTTACTGCACTTTTCAGTCTCCTGATCTCATGATGTGCTATTATTAGAAATAATGTCATGTTTTTGACAATGTGTACATCAGCTATAAGGGGAAAAAGGGGCCAAGTGGAAACACTAGCAATGGTGGACTGAGAAATGGGCTTTTAAAAGGTTCATAGACCAGTTAAAACTAACCTTTCAAGGCAGCAAATTGTTACTAACTGAAAAAATCAAAGACTGAGGTGGGATTTTTTTTAAGCCTATCGGTGTTTAAAATTATGGAAATGAAACATTTAACAGCATTAACAGACAATGTGATGCAATGAAAAGTTGTCTTGAGAAAGAGTGGGGCAAGGTGTGGTGCAAGCCAGACACAAAGAAGGGTATTACTTAGCAGAAACAAATACCTACCATGAAAATATTCCCAATTCAAAGACTGCTTGTGTCAGAACAGAAAGACAACAGGTAGGGACTAAGTAAGGGTTATTGAAGAGGAGTTTGGAGGAAGAAGAGGTGGAAAAGGAGGAGGAAGAGGGCACAGAAAAGAGTGTCACTGAGCAGGCCCTCAGAGAAAGCAGGGCTAAATTTGTAAGCATAACATTGTTATTCAAAGGGTGCCAATTAGGACATACATGACAGTTGAGATGGGAGGGAATTATCCACTGCCTGGAGAGAAAATGGATTTCAATCGTAGCAGTTTAGATGGGTCAGAAATATTATTCTAAATTAGATTAGGAGCCATGATCTTCCAACGAGATGTTTTGTTAAGATAAAATATTCAGAAGACTTATTTAGAAATCCATTTTCTGCCACTAGGCTTGAATTGAGTTCAATGAGGAAAAATAGCTGTGTGGTAATTTAGAGGAGTAGGAAACTTCTCAGTAAGGAAAAGGCGCTGAGGAGTTTTCCATCTGTTACCACACTGATGGAAAGATCTTTTAGCAAGACATCTGAGCCAATAATCAAGGAGAAGATGCTCATTGTGGATGTCTTCCTCCCATTGCTACTACAGGAGTTATACCTGCATGGTTTGCACCATAAACTCAGCTGGTCAAGCCCGAACAAGGCACGACACTTCTTTGGGGTATTTGCATCTGTTAGCCAAAGAGGTAGACACAAACACATACACAGAGACAAAAAAGAAAAAAGAAAGAAAAAGAAAATGGACACGTCATTGCACAGACAAAAACATGTAGCCAGGGCTTAGATTTAGGCTGGCAACACTGGGATGTCCTCCATATTGACCAAGCCATCAGGCTCCAGAACCTCCAAGCCCCGACCTGCCAGTTTAGGACTTCTGATTATTCTCATTAAGGTTTATTAAACTGTACATCCTGCAACGTAACCCTTGTAGCTCAAACACATACACACAGACACCATTCATACAAGCGCCCATACGCAAACCCTTTTTCCCCAAACAGGAAGTAAAAATCAAATAGGGTGAACCCAGAGATAGACCGGCAGGGCGTGGCTGGAGGAAGCTGAGAGGTCATAATAGCCTGGCGGGACAGACAGGAAGGGAAGCGAAGAGAAAGTAAAAAAGCAGCAGCATAAAAGAGAGGAGGAAGTCCCAGCATAAAGTGACAGCCTTCACCTGGCCCTGGCCAGTGCAAGCACACACCATACACACCTGCACGGGCCACACCAGTTATTCTGTTGATCGAGCCCAAAGCGCGCTCGACACTTCTTAGGAGCGCTCAGGTCTGATGCCGCAACAAGGAAGGGAAGCCAGCAGAGAGGAGCAATAGAACCAAAACCAATAAAAATAAGGAACAGAAATTAAAAAGAGGAGAGAAATAAGGAGAAAAACAGTGAATCTATGAAGCTTGGCAGTGGCTCATTGTGCAAGAAATCAAACCCCGCTATCGAAATCCCCTTAAAGCCATTATCAAGTGTGCATTTAAAGATAGGACTGAACTTAATTAGTATGTTTCAGACATAAATAAAAATCAAAATACATGCATAAGATCAAATCAGGATATTAATAGTGGAAGAGGCCACTTTCAGTCATGTGATCTAAATTCTGATTTGAGTTAAAGCTGAAGTTAAGACTGGTTTGGTTGAGAGGGTATAAAACGGAGCGAATGCAGGCTGGATTAATTTACTGTTAGATGGTATCAGTACACTATGGGTTCAAAGAGACAAGGTCAAGGTGTAAGACCAGGCAGCAGGAGCAGATTGCTAGAACAGCACAGTTGCGAGTTAGCCCTAGCCAGGGGAACGATTAAAAAGGCTGGAACCTGAAGAGGGAATCTACTCTTTAGACCTGGCATCAAACAGTTGATTACTTTCCATCAGCTTTGGCGGTCTGTTGCAGAACAGCTGCCAGTCACTCACTGGCTCTACTTGGTAATCATGTCATTATCAGAAATAGAGCAGAGTGACAGCAAAACCCTAAAGTGTTTGAGTCCAGGCTTTGTCTGAGCAGACACTTACTCAAGGCCAAACTCATGCTGGCCTATAGGAAAGGCACAAGCACAGCTACTGAAGCATATAGATTAAGGAGGTTTACCCTGACATTACAGCCTTCAGGTCATACTTCACAATGATAACCTAGCTTTATATCGTCAGGTCTTCAAGCATACTGCATAGTGATTTCAACTAAATAGCAACAGTAAATGGGGGTAAAATAAATGAAATATAAACTAGCTTGAAGTCAAATAAATAATAGCAACATTTTTAAGAAAAGAAAGCAGAAAACAAAGCAAAAAGAGCATATCTCAAATTATGGAATTTAAGCTTAAACCTGCCTCATTGCACATTCATGAATGAGTATATATATGTGTGTATATATATGCATAAATTTAAAAGGAAGAAAAATAAAACAGTTAGTGATTTAATACTCAAAATGACATTAGCACCTGTAATCGGAGGGAGTGAAAGGCAAGGGTTTGGAAAATATTCTCTGTGTTCTGAAAAAAAAGAACAGATAGAGAGGCCTTCAAGAAGAAATCCGTCACCAAACGAGCGCAAAATACATGATAACAAGTCGGCATTGCTCCGTACATCATGAGAATAATTATTAATAAAAATCACAGATTTAGCAAACCTCCTTAATTTTAAGATATAAGTGATTTTTCTTGTGTTGGTATAAAAGCATGCATGGAAGCAGGCAAGGGGTAGCCCAACAAGCAAACACATGCACAATCACACAACCACGCACGCACAACCACGCACACATACACAGACTACAGTCGTGCAGTTGATCTGCAGGGCAAAGGCAGCATAAAACGGGGCCACGCACACAACACTGTCAAAGTTAATGGCTCTCACAATGCTTCAACCTCACATTCTCAAAACATATCACAATACCAGAAGGCTAAGGGCCAAAGGGGGGAGGGTGAGAGGGGAGGTGAGAAGGACTGTGGGGGGTCATGCATATTCAGTTGCTATTAGCTAGGGAGAGCAAGGGAAAACTGGAAATGGGGGGGAGATTTACAAGCAACTCTACTATTTAAATATTGCATTGGGTAGTATAACTATACCAAAAAAAAAAGGAAAGCCAGGCAAAATAACACACATACACACACAAAAAACATAACACAAAAAAACTAGCTACACTTTTATCTTGCAAGATGTCACATCTGCTTGACACATGATGGGGCTCTTCTAATATGAGAGATAATTGCAGCTCACTTACCATTGCTCTCTGCTTGCTGCTTTTCCCTTTTTCTCTTCTTCCTTTTCCCCTGTTGGTTAGCCGCCAAAAAAATAGAAAGAAAAAAAATAGACACAGACAGGAACCTTAGTTATTATATTGCAGAATGCCCAAAACATGAAACAGAGAATAGGACTTATCTGCGTGTTTACTTATTTATTCATTCATTCTTTCTCTGCCTTTTTTCTGTCTTTGCCCTCTGGTTTGTAACAGCCACTGCAGGCCAGACCACAACGCTCCCTCCTCTCTCTGTTTTCAGTCTTTTTCTTCTCTATTCTTCGCGTTCTCTAATCTTTTGTTTTATTTTCCTCTGTTCTGTGAACATCTAGACATCTCGACACACTTCTAGTTTGGATGATGGATTTCTTTAGGGCTGCTCATGGAAGACTGCACTGGTCAGATTGATCTCAAGATGAGAATCAGGTATGTGTGTGCCAGAACAAACTGCCCAGGGTACAAAACATTTCAGACTTTAAGTATTTGGACAATTCTGCAGACTCTGTTTCTGCACTATTAATTACCAAAATAATAAATACCATATTAAAGTCTCAGCTTTAAGTTGAGAGGCTCTAAGAGTACTTCAAAGTATTTCAAAAGCATCTGGGCATTAGGTTGAGTAGCTGTGTGTTGTTCTTAAATCAAGCTGGTGTGGTTTAAAGTACTTCTCATTCCAAAATTGGATAGGTACATTTTTAAAAAGCATGTACAAAAATGGCAAACAACCAAGTAGAACTTTGGTCCACTGAAGAAACCCGTTTATAGCCCCATTTAAACTTCCACTCCATTCCATCTGTGTTGGCCTCATGTTTGAATGAGCACCATAATCACTTTTTCATTAAGTAAGATCATCAGCATTCCCCAGCTCACTGAAACTGCGTAATTGGTTTGAGTAATGTGCCGCACAGTGATGCAGCGGTTAGCACTGTCGCCTCACAGCAAGAAGGTTCAGGGTTTGAATCCACCAGCTGACTGGGGTCTTTCTGTGTGGGGTGTACATGTTCTCCCTTGGCCTGTGTAGGTTTTCTCCGGGTACCCCAGCTTCCTCCCTCAGTCCAAAGACATTCATATTAAGTTAACTGGTGATCCTGAATTGGATAATCAGAAGAAAATGGATGGTTTTGGGGAATGTCCAAAGAAGCAATAACAAAATTCAAAAATCTTCACCTGCCATACATCCACAATCCCCTACAATGTTGTAGTCAGAGATCTGCATTTTATATGCATATATACAGTTCATGAGAAATATGGATTGACCTGTGTCTGAATGACAGAATGTTCAGCAGGCTGATGAAGCAGTGAGGTTACATATCACATGGCTGAAAAGGGCTTATGACTGCACACTTAGTCAAGAATGCTCACCACAATTTATTCCTAAATGATTCCTGGCAACAGTCAAGAGAAAACTTTATTATTACAGTCTCAGAGGGTTCACCACAACATTCAAATCCCTGGTAATTGTCAAAGCTTATGGTTTGTTATCACATGCAAAAAAACAACTGGTGGAGTTGTGGAACAAATTTCTGTGGAAGATCAACCTGGACCTGGCACAATGGAATTTACTGATGCTGCTGATGGAAGCGACTAGAGGATCCAGAGGTATACAAAAGCATTCAGTGTGATAATATTCATCCAGATGCCTCAAAACCTGTACAGAATGGCAATCCAAAACATTCAGCCAAAGACAGCCAAGAGCTTTTCAGGGCAAAGAAGTTAAATACCATGAAATGGCTGAGTCAGTGATCTGATTTCAATCACACTGAGCTTAATTCCACCTGCTGAAGACCAGACTAAAAAGGCAGAGACATCACAGCAACCATGAGGTGAAAGCTGCAGAAGTAAAGGCCTGGGAGAGCTCTACCAGGAAAGCTACAAAGTATCTACTGATGTCTATGAGCCGGAGACTTTAGGCAGTCATCAACTGTACAAAATATTAAATATAATTTAGTCTGACTTCATGTCATTCTGTAACTTAAATTCGATCCCTTTGAGAAGAGCTGCAACTCTTACACGCTTCTTTCCATATTGATAAAGCTGCTGCTTCTTCTTTCGGCTGCTCCCGTTAGGGGTCACCACAGAGGATCATTTATGAATCCACATATTTGATTTGGCAAAGTTTTTACGCCGGATGCCCTTCCTGACGCAACCCTCACCATTTACCCAGGCTTGGGACCGGCACTAGGAGTAGACTGGCTTGTGGGCCCCTGTGGCTGGTTTTTCCATATTGATAAAGCTACTCAAATTAAAACTGAGACTTGTTTTTTTTCTAATTGTACTGTATTTATTTATAGTATAGCAAAGTGGTCTTAAGACCAAGGCATTTTTTGCAGTCTCAGACACACATCTGAGAAAAAGTTGATGTCTTGGGCAAGGTAAGAAAAAACACAAAAAGGAAATGGTCCTGACCTACTGAAGGGGAAAAAAAGAGGCCGTTATGACTTGTAAACTTAAAAACTTACATAGTTGTCTCGTGCTGACCAGCCTGGGTACAGCTGCATGTGGAGCTGTCGTTCTTTCCTGGCCAGCTCGTAGTACTTGGCCTGCTCCTCCCGTGATAGGGCATGCCACTGTAAAACGAGAAACCAAGCACAAAAAGAAGACATTAAAAGATTTTCATCCTAGACAGAAAAAAATACAGGAATGTGTGCAAGCTGTATACTTAAATACACAAGATATTTCTGTGAATCCCAGTGTTAGCCATCACTTATACTACTATTCCTTTCTTCAATCCTATAAGGCCCTTTATAGCCATGTTTTGACTGAAATCAGCAGAGCTGAATGTCTTGTGCATCAGGATTAAGAACTGTGATCGCAGGCTGTGAAGTTCAATGTACATTAGGTAAACTAACAGAACTTACCCTTCGCCCCAGGATCTGGTTGATGGCAGCACTTTCCTTGAGTGTGCACTCAGCCACCACTTTGGCCCGCATCTCCTTCATGTAGAGCATGAAGGCGTTCAGAGGTTTCTTTATGTGGACCTGTTTCTTTTTCTCTTCTTCCTTTTTAGCGTCTGTCTGTTTCCTGTGGTGGGGCAAGAGCATAGTGTGATGAGCAGAGTCCGACTAACTAAACAGTCACTAAAAATGAATATACGGCACAGGAGGTTTACTCACGAGCTGTTGAGAGAGCTGATGTCACTGTGGGAGGATTCCTGCTTGACGTTGGGTGTTACGATGGCTGGGTGAGGGATGCCCGTGGTGTGCAAACTGTGGTGAGGGGGCACCATGTGTGGGGGGAACCTAGAGGACAGAAGACTGTGTAAATCGTCAGAATGAACACAGGTGAAATGAGAAGATGGAGAACATGTACACACAAGACTACACATGTCAAAGTACATAAAGTTTTTTTTCAGTTTCTTTCATAGAAATGGAATTTAGCCACAGTAAAGCCCTACAGTGAATAAAAACATTCACATGAAAATGTCCGAAGCTGATTCCTGTATTAGATTATCAAAGTCCCTAAACCTTTGATAAAACTAATTAAGATACATGTTAAGGATAAAGGTCTTGAATGTCATATTTGACCAACCCCAACCAACTTCAACACTGCAATCAACTAGTGCATTTTATTTTGAAAAAAACCCCACAAAACAAGGGACACCATGCTGATAGGGTAGCAACTTGTCAGTCATAAGGCAGGTCCACCCGAAAACATACCCTGCTTTATCATGCTTCATGACTCTACCAACAACAATAATTACAAAATAAACATCATGCTGAATTCAATAAAACATAAAAAGCAACTGAGACCTTACACTCTTTGAGAAAATGTTTACTGAGGCCACAGATAAAAAGCTGTCATCTTCCCCTAAACTTCTATACAATCAGGCTTCATTTTGTAACCAGAGGAGTCGCCCCCTGCTGGTCATTAGAAAGAATGTAGGTTTAAGGCATAAAATCATTACAATTAGCTTACCGTTTAACAGGTATGGTTAGCAAACAAACATTTTTCCAAAACTACTGACTTACTTTTAAAAAACACTTTTCCACTAGTTTTAGCTATAAATGTTGTTTAATGATCAATTTTAGTTCCTCGGCTAATAATATTATTTGCTTATCCATACAGTAGCTAATAATTTCAAGTATTACTCATACATTTAGCTAATAATGTCCAACTTTTATCATAATTTTAGACAGCTATTTTAAGTGTTTATCAAGTATGTTAAGCTAACAATTATATTTATCCAACCAAGGCTGGAGAGCTCCCTGCTCAGACAGACTAAGAACCTCTCCCATATAAAATAATGTGCACATGTCATGTCAGCTATATAAACTGCAATCTTCAATAGCTGTACAGCTGGTTTCCAAATAAGACGTTAATGACAATTTCCATTCCTGTCTTTCAACTGCAGATAACAAAAGGCAATCAAAGACTTCAGTTTATTGCGCCATTTGAGGAAACTGCATTTTGGCAGTTAAACAGATATGTAAACGCCAGATTTTGAAAGAAGTTAAGTTTGAAGTATTATCTCCTACCAAAGAATTCTGCAAACTAGATGAAAATGTTCTATCATACATTCAGGTATTGGGTCTGTATTTACTTTCTCCCATTCGTTTCTGCCAATTCAGCACTGTCAGCAGCACTGACATTTTTATCTTCATCCCTCTACACTCCTATCATTTCATCATCTCCAACTGTTCCACATATCGAGGCCAAAAACTCTTATTTATAAAATCATTTCACTGGTCTCAAACATCCATAAGACACCACTGTTCTGTATGTGCCAGTGAATGTATGACACTAATTATTTGTGTGAGACTATTTGAACATGTACATTCATGTGTATGTTTACAGCATGGTGCCTCAGTTCCACGTGACCACACACAAATTCAAGAGAAGAGAGGATGATGAAGGAGAAGAAAAAAAGGAGAAATAATTCTTTTTTTTTTTTAAAACAGCTCATTATCTGGCTGTGTCTGGCTGCATGGCTCCAAGCCAGAATATAATGATGAGGATAAACTCGCCAGGAACAACTAGTTTCTGTTGGAGGCCATCTCAGGGGAGTGCCAGTGCTCCCCCTCAAACTCTTTCCCTCTTTTTCTCCTTTCCCCTCTTCTCCCTTCATCACTGACACATTGGTGTTTGTGCCATGTCATCCGATGATGGGGAGCTCGGCAGCAGTGGCTGCATATCGCCCATCATTAAGGCTGCTGCATTTTCTTCACTCACCCCGTTTCCTCTCTCCCTGTTCACCCTCCCTCCTTCTCTCTCTGTGCACTTGTTAAAATTTCCTCTGTTCCAAGATCTATTTTTCTCTACTCTCTTCTTCTTCTCTACTCCTCCCTGTCCCCTCACCACCTCCACGCTCCTTCGCTTCCTTTCTCCACCCCTCCTCCTGCCGCCACTGCATGGCCCAGGTTATGGTTTAAACATGACGGCCATCCCTTTGAAGCATGGGGGCATCATCATCATCATCGGGCTCATCAGCAGCAAGCAGCGCCTTGGACCAATTTAGCCAATACAGAGAGGGAGAAGCATTGGAGACCCTCACCCACCCTCCCGCCCGCCCCAACCTCGGGGCTCCTATGTCTCAATCTGAAAGGTAAGGATGGCTGGTGGGGTAGGGTGGGGGGGTCACTGGTGCAGCAAGCCCAGTGTCAGCCAGTGCCATTTAATTGCCAGTGTGAAGCAATAGCCTCCGTGCCTGTTTAATGTATAATGATCTGGCCGGTGCGCTTCTCCCGTTCACAAGGAAAAGAGAGGGAGCAGGATGATGGGGGAACATATCAAAGGGCAGGCTTAAGCATAAGGGGCAAAGGGGCCTTCACATCCACCCACCTGTCACACATACATTCACATGCACACAGACAATATGGGGGACCTGCACTGGTTCCAACCCTATTATCAAAATAATGTCTTTCATTTGCTCCGTTGACTGTCTCTCCTCTCCTTGGCTCTTTTTCCTGCCTTCCTACAAGAATGTATTTTTTAACAGGACCTAGGTGTAAGGTGCTCATTGAGGGACTACGGGATACTAGATTCATTCCCTGCATCCTAATTCAGTTCGGGCTAAGGCACCAGGGACTGATATGAAGCTGCGCTCTCCTGCAAAGACCTAACTCCTGACAAGAGTACAAGGCCAGGATGTCTTTTCTCTCACATTTTCTCCAGCCAGCCTGCACGCTACAAATCGTTTGAGCTATAACAGTGGTATGGCCCAATCTTTAAACAAAACCAACAAGCTGAAGGCTATGATGAAGGTAGTCTGCTTTGCTGCTGACACAATTAGACAAATTTTGTCAGCTAGTAGAATTTTTTTTCCCCCCATTTTGAGGAGGTGATGTACTAAACCCTCCCATTCTCCAGAGAACTCCCAGAGCCCTCCATCTATTCAGTTATACTAATTCAATTAGGGGCCTCATCACAGGGCATTAGCTCTTCCCCATGGCCAGTCCCCCACACACCCCAGCCAGTATATTCAATTAGCCGCACTGGAAATAAGATGATCACAATGTAGAGGCTGTCATTAAGGGACCAAATTAGCAGTCACTTAAAACCCAAGTTGGCTGGGTACTGTTGCCAGATGCCAATGTCTGGATAGACCCACCATCTGACCCTTTACATTTGAGACTTGCTGGGGATGGGCTGTGAGGGGCAAATCTGACTCCGATCCAGGCATCGTTCCAAAGAGAAGGTAAAGTCAATGCAAGACAGCTCTTAAATATTCAAAGAAACAAAAAAAATTGACTGTCTAGGTTAGCTTACAAACATAGCCCTTATTCTCAGGGTTATGCTTTAAAAAATATAATTCCCCCTTGAAACTACTGGTTTCCTGCATCTACATGATCCATCAATGTCACAGAGGTCTAAACAAGCCGCCCTCAGGAGCTGCTTTTCCAATCAGGCTGTAATTAAACTAAAGCTTGGCTTCATCCCTAGACTCCAAACCAGTGCCGTCCAAAGTCCCCTGCTGCAGGGGTATGTAGAGGAAGGAGGGAGGAGCGGTGGGAGTGGAAAGAGTGGGAGGCTATTTGTTTTTTTTGTTGTGTTGGTGCTTTTTTTTACTCATCCAGACCCACAAATCATGGGTTTTTAGGCATCCTAAATTAATTATGTTCACTTCCCACACAATATAGAAGACATGCCTTCCTCAGGGGAACAATAAGTAGCTAAACACTGAATGACAAATAGACTCACATATGTATAAAAGATGGCAACAAAATACACATACCCCCATGGGTGCATTAATGTCCACAGCAGCGGCTGAACTGGATCCTAATGGGCTGGACCAAAGCACTAGCCAAGTGTCACACCCCAGCTTATGATATGTAGTCCCCTTCAAAGTGTTGCTGTTTGTTTATCTTTCTGCCTTCTCAAACTCACAGCAAGGACATGCCCCAGCTCATTTCAGATCAGCCTGACATGCAGAGGGGGTAAATGTTCTTCAGGGGCCTCATTAGAAAATGATAAATATAATTAATATTTGAGCATGCTAGCTGGAGCCCCACACTGGAGAATTGGCCTTTTGAACAGAGATGGGGAGTGCGAGCTCTCCTTAAGGGAGAAGTTTCTGCTCACTGTCTGCGCACATGAGTGTGCACGTGTGTTGCTTGTGCATTGCCCTCACAGCCAACACAAACACACACAAGTGAATGTACAAGTAAATGAGAGAGCGTGTATGTGTTTAGCTCTTAGGGCTTAACTCACCTTGACATGGATGCGTTGACAGTGAGCGCAGTTGGGTAGGGGTGTCTAAAACCCCCTGTTGTGATTGGATAAACAGGTTGACCTTGCCTAGGAAGGGGGAAGAAAAGAAGAAAGACGAAAAGGTAAAGGAACAGGGTTGATGGAAGAGGAGAAGCTAAAGCCCTCTGTCTCTCACTTCTCCCCACTGTGGGCCTCTTTATTCTCATTTGATCAGGACAAAAATCTAGGGGATTGCAGAGCGCAGATCAAAGGGAGGAAAACTCTGAACAATTTGAATGCCACAAATCTTGATAGCAATGGCTAATTAAATTTCATAACCCTTCGCTCTGTGTCGACAGAGTGGGGCCCTGTTCCTCCCCAAGCTGGAACTAGGTGTTTTGTTGTGATAATTAAAGACGAAGCGCGGGTCTCTTTAATGGAGCCATCACACTAATTGAGGTCTACACATCCAAAGACAAACAATAATGAATGTAAATTTATACCAAAATAAAGTGCAGCAAATCAAAGGGCGCCATGGCTGCGCTCAAGGCCTCTCTCGGTATTTAGATCGCGGTGAGAAAACATTAAATTAACAGAGCTTAATTTGTAGCCTTTTGTCATATTAACAAGTGTTGACAAGAGTTACCAGGGGAGAGCCCCCATGTGGAATTGTGGGTAAAATACGGGCAATCACAGTTCATTAATCTAATTGAACCATACACAGACATGCAAAATAGTATTTGACACAAAATTGCAAGTTGAGGTTGGTGAGGGCTTAAAGAAGCTCCAATGGGCTGTTATGGTTAAGTAACGAGTGTGCAAGTTAAGGGACCAATTTGAAGTTTTAGAGACTCAAAGACTGAGGAGAGACAGAAAGTTTCTATAACTGTGTGCGTAAATCCCAGCACATGAAACGCATGAGAAGTAATATCCACTTTTCTTGTTTACAATTTTTCTCTTTAATGATTGAGCTTGCGGCACACCTTATGCTTAGCAATCATTACAGTATGAAGATGTTTTTAGCCTTTTCACACAACTCACAAGAGAACACAGAAGAAAGAGTAATAAAAAAGGATTTGCTTACTGTGGTACTAACCATCCTAGCGGATGGGGGATCTGGCCGACAGTGCCAGGTGACAGTGGGTAATAAGGAGATATATCTGGAGGATGTGGAGGCCTTGGAATTCCTGTGGAAGGAAAAAAGGATGACAGGAGGAGAGAGGAGGTGGACAGACAAGACGATGACAGACAGAGATAGAGAGAGAACCAAATCTTTGTCAGTGCTGAATTCTTTTCTTTGTTCAGGTTCACATATGAACGGGGCAGACATCACAGGAGTGCAGATGGGAGGAAGAGGAGGAGGAAGAGGGCTTGTTGCATCGAATGTACACAGTGCTAAATCACATTTCCTGATCAAAGGCCTTTGAGGCGGCACAGCGGCACAGTGTGTTGGAAGAGGCAGAGGGGAGAGAGGTGAGGAGAAAACACCAACACGATTCTTGTCACATTTGTCTAGTGAATCAGAAGATTAATGATATAAAATGACTGAGGTTTAGAAGTTAACAAAACACAGTATCATAATTAAAGCCTTCTACGTGATCAGAGAGCTGCCAATATGGGGTGAGCAGTTGAGTCTGCCTGCTGATTTACACTGGTATTCCTAGCTGTATGGTTATAGATTTTACACATTACATGAATAAAGCAATACTAAAAACATGAAGCAGTTACAAATTATGAGCTCAAGACTAGAAGAAGGTCATTTGTAGTTTAGGTCAATATTTCTGGATTTGACTTGGGTTAGTGGTTGATTACTTCAGTAGCTCTGCATCCAGTGTTACCAAAAGTACAAAACAATGACAAACGAACCACAGTATGCAAACTGGGTCTCCATTTGTTCAAGAGATCCTCAGATTTTACATTTTAAAAAAACAGCAGCGAATGTTGTTTTTTCTGTGCCAACAGTGACAAAGATGTCCAATTTAAGGACAGCTCTTTTTGGGGGCATCGCCAAGCAATCATAGCATCCACGATGTTGCCTTTACTTTCTGTGGCAGCTGACAGGCGAAGAAACTGCATCGACAAGCTGCCCTGAATGAATGCCTTGAAAAGGTCTTGTACACAGCCGGGTGTAAAAATAACTTTCTCTCTCATGACAAACTTGAAACAGGGAACACTAGACAAGTGTAAAAACATGGCAGGGAGGAGTGTGTGTGCAGTAGACCAGGAACTGGAAGACTTTTTTTTGTTGGCTTATGTGCGTGTCTTACATACAGCTTGCTTGCCCATGCAAGGTAAAGGAACAGGGTTGCTTCAGGTATTTTGGCCAGTAGCAACACAGCTAAAGTAAATCCAGATGACTCTTCATAGATTAGATGTTTCCTTCTGTTACTGTTTGTACCCAGCTGATGTAGGTCATCCGCGACCTCACTCTCGAGGAATTTCTGCCCAGACACATTGGGGCAGACACATTGTCTGGGCAGAAAAGTTTTCTTCGAATACCATTATAACAAAGGCAATTTCTAAGAAAAAAAGAGAGCCTGTCGAAAATTATCCCATCACCACCCAGTGCTCAAGACCTAATATAGCTCATTAATTAATTAAACACTGTGCCCAATTAAGCAGCCCCATTAAGCACTACATTAAACAGCAGCTGGCACATTATTTCCCCTTTGTAAGGGCCATCATAATAAGGGAACATTATTACCTAAAACACTAAGTGAATCCAACAGAGGCCTCTGAAAAGCATGAAATTATTCACCACACTGAAAATGCATTAACCTGAAAGGACAGGCTGAATGACAGTTATCAAAATTAAGTGCCTGGTCAAGATGCTCGCGGAAATGAATGAAATTACCTAAAAAAGTGTGCTGAATGGCTGCAGGAGACGAATGTGTAGGCACAATCTGGCTGCTAAAAATGGACACTGAATCTGTAGGACCAACAAGCTATAAAGGAGGTCCAGTTAAGCACTGAAAACCTGTATTAAACCTGTATAAAGTGCTCTATTTTCCATACTGAGAAGTTCTGTGCCCTGTGTACTTAAGACATCATTCCAGAGAAACAATCATGGGGGACACTGTTTTTGCTGGTCTTTGAAAGTCAAGCTCTCCAACTACAGCGGCAGTCTTATTTTGATTATTGGAAGCTAGATTCGTGGTGTTTACTGAATACTGTGTTTTACAAGAAGTTTACAAGCAACTGTTCAGGTTCTTGTTTTAAAATGCAATGGCAGCTTTTTCCCAGTCAAGCCCAAACATTTAAGGAGCATGATGACTAAATCAATCACAAACAGATTTGAGCAGCAGTGGTCAATCACAAACACTTGAGTTGACTATGTCCTACTTTAACTATCTTGTAAGTGGAGCTAGACATGTTTATGAAGTCATCAAATCAACAATCAATGGGTTAAATAAGTGTTTTTTGAGTTAATTCATTTTCACATTTGCTGCTTTGAAAGTATGACAAGAATATGAATACATGGTCTTCAAAGAGCTGAGGTGCCCTATCTGAGAAGAGAAGCTTTTGGGTTTTCTCACCTCTTGAGAGTTATTCTTAATTTGTTCAGACCATAAGTGGGTTTTTATGAGTTACATATCGAAACTTAAAAAACAACCACCCTAAATTCTGAAGGTGTTTCAAGTTGCATGTTTCTATTTCATTACAAGTCTCCACATTCCAGTTAAACATGGATGAAAATACTCTGGACTTTACCTGTTTTGGGATCCACGTCTGTCTGTAGGTGAGGTGGGGGGTTCCCCGGTGTGAAGTGTTCATTGCTGTAGGTGATCAGAGGCGTGAGAGGGTGCACATGGTGGGGGTGTTGTACCACTGGAACCTTATTAGACTGAGAGAGCGAGAAGAAGGATAGAGAGAGAAAGATAGATGGGCAGTGATAAAGAAAGAAAGGGGGAAGGGATAAAAGGCAGGATGTTAATATTTGGGATTTGGTTTAAAGATTGCAGGCGCCTGCCACAGAATTACAACTTAAAAGTTCTCCAAAGAAGAGCTATCAAATTCTGGGTACACTCAAGGCGCCAAACCACCAAACCACAGTGAAAATAGCATGGTTTGTAATTAAAAACACTTCTGTGGTGTCACCCTGGAATTCAGTAACACAATCTAAGAGGCTTGTGGGGTTGCCTATTCACATTTGAGTTTGATGTGTGATGAGGCACTTTTAACCACAGTTGTAGTGAAGTAATCGATCATCTGTAAACCACAAAATCGAGCAAGCGCGTGTATATCCACAGTCATTAGCAGCTCCAGTCAGCTCTCCGCTCAGCTCTCCTCTAACTCCTTCTATTCTGCCCTCTTCCTCGCTCCCCTTCCCTCATCTGTTCCCCCAGGGCCCAGTTCATGGAGGGTATGGGTGTATTGTAATAAAAGGGTTAGGAGAGAAGAGGTGGGGCTGTAAATCCATTTCTGCATTTTTGCCAAATTAGTTTTAGCTATGTAATCTTCTCTTTGTGCTCCTAAGTGGTGCAGGCCCCTTTTTTCAATTACCCAAAGATTACAGTGGAGCTTTAGGGGTGTGCTGCCGTGGGCCCCTGTGTTAACCGGAGCTCAGCCCCTCTCATCAGGCCAGGCTGGGACAGAGACTAATACACACAGTCCCCAACCACAAGATAACCAGATTAGAGCTCTGCTGTAGATTAGGCTGGTGGCAGAGGCTGCACTCGCCTGTTACCCACACATCCTTATCCTGCCCTCAGCAGTCAAAGAAGCAGCACTAATCAGGCTTATCATAACATGGATGATATGTTCAGGGGGAGAGTAGTGAGACACCAAGCTGCTTGTGTGTGTATGCGTGTGTTCAGTCTGTTCTCTCATAGGCCACACACCCTCATTAGTGACTTTAACCCATGCAAGAAAGGGAAAAAAAGCTCCACTGTGGCACATTTCCAAAAGACTCTGAAAAACATTAATGGGACTAGATGTTGGCAGGGGGGGTGGATACATGCATAAGATACTCAGTTGCCCATTGCTCATTGACAATACAAATGCAAAGCTATGGGCCCAGGGCAAGACAAATATGAGCAGAGAATAACGCCGCAAACTAATCATCTGCCCAGGGTGTTTGAGGCTGAAGCTAATATCAAGTTCATGTGAGAACCTAATACACCAACAGTCCATTCAGAGCCCTGTGCTAAATTTTCACTGAGTAGTTAAAGCTGTCTATCTGTACAGTTGGTACAAGCATGGCCATCTAGACCTCTATACTACTGTATAGTGAAGAGTATGTGTGTGTGTGTGTGAGTGAGAGTGGGGGGGCATTCCCTATTGCCGTGGTCCCAATGAAAGATTAATGAACCCCAGCAGAACTCCAGGGAGTCAGAGAGACTCCTGGGACTCATTCACAGCCCTGAGCTGAAAAGGCTAGGGAGGGGAAAAGGAGAGACGGTTTGGGGCGGGGGGTTTGTGTGTATGTGTTTGTGTGTCAGTGTTGGAGGGGTGGATAGATGGAATGGGATTCGTTAAAAAGAAACACAAACGAAGACGCTCATTGTTGCTTAGGGAATCCTTATCTGATCTGCACAACCAGAATAGAGGGATGAAAAAGTGGTTAAAAAAAACAATCGTGATAGAGGTTATGGCAGCTGCCAAATGCAGCTGATGAGTCGGCAGCTGAATGCTAGAAGATGGCCTATGTCTCCCCCTCTCTCCCTCTTTTTGTGTGCCCCCTCCACCTCATCTCTCACCTCCTAACCTCCTCCTTCACGTCTCCCTGCTCCTCCCTCGGGTAATGATGTGAAAGAATGTTGTCAATTCTTCAACTCTCTGTGCTGAAAAGCTTTAGTGGTCATTTAAATGAGTTCTTTTGTCCAGGGACCCCAGCCATTGAGAAGACAGTTCAAAATGCCCATCCACTGAGTCCACATTTAGACAGAGGGTGTTAGAGAGGGTGTGCATGGGACTAAGAGCGAGAGAGAGAAGCAGAGAACTAGAGGGCAAACGATTTACATCATAGTCACTCATGGTATAAGAGTGTCCACTTTTTTTTATGAAAAGCTCAGAGTGATGCAAATAGCAATAGGCTGAACTGACTGCTGCCTGCAATCAGCTCAGTCCATTACAGACAGTGGGAGCAAGTCAAGGCAGAAAAAGGAGACTAACATAAACTCAAGGTTTAATACTAAGGTTATCGATAGATTTTACTGCATTTGAAACAAAGGCAGGGTATTTAATGTAGCTTTTTCACAAGGGGGAAAACTCAAGAATTAGTCAAACTTGCCCCACAGTGTTACTTCCACACTGCATAGATCAATTAGTAAGCTGATTTGGACCACTTTCCATAGGCTAATAAAATGTACATTTTATGTGATCATCATATACACAGTACTGTTAACTTTGCCTCCGTCAAGGCAATACCCGGTGGTCCCTTGCAGAAAAGAGGCCCAGCACCTGCCCTGTGGCCTACTGTGGGACAATACTGGCCCAGTACTCGTCTGGCAGGCTGCTGGGTGCTTCAGCCACACAGAGCCCACAGAGCACAGAGAAACAAAAGCAGGCAACGTGGGAGGCTTTACTCTCCCTGCTCCACAAAAGCCAGGGGAAAAGAAAGAACATTTCCTGCCCCTACACCCCCGCTGACTCGCATCCTTCCCACCACCTATGTCGTTACAACAAACAAATATAGTAGAAGACAGACACACCGTTCTGCAGATATGGCATAGAGATTCCCGAGCTCAAGAAAGAGATTTCGCATTCAAAAGACCCTGAAGAAAGATTTAAGGGCACCCTCTTGCACAAACATCAATGATCACATTTACTCTTTCCACTTCCAGGACACATATGGTGCTTGCTACTGAAAAAGGCCAATGCTGTGAAATCCACACAGCACAGTTAAGCACAGCAGACACAAACAGAGGCAGAAGTTTATGGCTTTGTTTATGTTTTTGATACTGTTTTGGCTCTTTTTATTCTAACCTCTTCATCTTCTTCCAGATGTGAGATGAATATACTCTTAATAAGTCTATATGTTTTAATATAATTCATAGTCTCTGATCAACCTCTTCCTATAAGTTTACAGGCAGTTTTTGCTCTCCAAACATATTTCAATTCAACCCAGGAACTGCATGAATAAAAAATATTTCCTATACTAGCTGGCAGTGGAAAGCCTTTTGGAAGTGGACAAATGAATGAGCTGCTTTAAGTCAGACCTCTGGGAAGGGAGAAGGAGTACAGCAGAATTCAGAAGAGATGGGTAGGGGGGATTGACAGCAGGACGGCGTAAGAGAAAAGGAGGGGGACAGAGAGGTGGAGGCCGGACAGGAAAAAGCTGTTGGCCTTGCATTTCCGCCTGGTGGCACCTTGCAGGGCCAATTTGAGCCCTAAATGTGAAGGTGGTGACCTTGAGGGCCCAGTGGGTGGCTGGGCAGGGGGCTAGAGCCTCTGTCTCTCTGCTTCATGTCATGATATGATGAGTTGTCACAACAGCTTTCGGGGCGCTAATGAGCTGTAGTGAGGCCAGGGCAGGGATGGGAGGCCAGGAAGAGAGGGGAGAGAGATGTGGGGATGACAGTGGCATGATGGATTGGGGTCCTCCAAATTCCAAAGCAAGCAGAAAAAGCTGCCAGAGCACTGCCTCTCCCAGAACATGTAAGTGGCCCAAGACCAAGGCACATGGAGTGAAAACACACAACAGCAATAGTGGGAAGCTGGGCAAAATGTCACAGATGAGTAATTCATATGTGTGTGAATGTGTGTGTACGATTTTGATTTAAAGCAAAACAAAAAGTAGAAACAGTGCTGCCACTAATCTAATCATCTGGTATCAATAAATGCTGTCCTGCTGAAATCTGTTTACACACAATTAGTTTTCCTTTGGGAGGCACAGAGTGCCCCCTCCAGGCTACAGATGTTAATCTCTAAGCAAACGTCATATCATACCAATCAATGTTCAAAAACGCACACACGCACACGCACGCACACATGCACAGAGTCCTCATAGCACTCGGTTAAATCAATCCTCAGATTCAAGCAGACAATCTAAAGGAATACTTAGAGATTAACAGCGATGGAATATGAAATGCTCTGACAAATTACAGGCTTATCAAAGCCACGACCTTCCAGCATACCATGCTGATTAAAACCCTGCTACATTTCAGAAATAATAATTTTTTGGTTAATCATGAGAAGAAACCACACTCCCCACAATATTAAGAACCTGGGAATTGTAGGGGGGAGGAAGAGGATTTAAAAAGCAGATATGGAGGTGTTGATCAGTTTTCACTTGCAGAGAAGATGCGTCTCTGAGGGCAAGAGGCTCCTGAGACCACAGTATATTTAAAAGTTAATCTATTCACTTTGCTGCAGTGACATGCCAACTGCTTGATCAGAGCGCTGAACAAAAATATTATGTGGGCCAGAGCCTTTGCTCCCCTTCCTCCTGCTCTCTTCGCTTACACTCAAGTCATTCGTCATCATTTATTTTTTGCTTCCCATCTTTGATAGTCGGCACATCAAATAGAATTGCAGAAAGGACATGTTCTGATATGTCACAGATAAATAAAACTGTGCACAAACAGCTTAAATATGAAGTGGTATTTGGTAGAACTGTTGTATTCTGTGAAGACAAATCATCCTCTTAGACACACGTGTGTTCAGGCTTTTTCCTTTTCAGTGTAAACAGCCTCTTGAACTCCCATACCTGAGTTAAACGGGCTTCTCTAAGAGGTGATATTGTATCACAGTGTTAAGAGCCAGACTGAACTGTGCCTCTTGAAATGCAATCAGCCTCTAAGAATTTCAGTTAAAAGCTGAGCAATTAGGAATCTGAATTGAGTGACAATATTACCAAAGAAGTATGTTAATCTCTGAGGTTACGCAAATCTTTTTTTTTTTTACATTTCATGGTTAAGACACGAGTTCAATCAAATATTGTGTTATTAAGTAAATAATTCTCCTCTTGAGAGAATAATCTCTATTACCTTTTAAATTAATTTTAAAACACTGTTTATAACAGTCATTACATGGGCTTTAAATTATTTTCATAATTTTGTGGCAAAAAAAACCCTTGGGATATTAATCTTGTAGATTTAAGATTTCAAAGTAACTATCATGCATATATGATCTGCTTAGCATGCATATACATGAACAACCACACCCACACACACACACACACCACCACTCACTTTCCCTTCAATTCTGCCACAATTCCAACTCCTATACAGAGACTACATAATTCTCATTTGCACTCATCTGTCTGCACTTAATTCATACAGCTATCGTCCTTACATATATATTATATATGTATATATTATGTACATATTATTATTATTACTATTAGTGTTATTTCTATTTATTTTATTTATCCTATCTGACTTTATCTTACTTTATTTCCTATTCCGTATGGTGTTTAGGTGTAACAGTTTGTATTATGTCAAATTTTCACTTTGTTAACAAATCCTCTTCCAACATGCCTTTTAATTGCCCCCTGGGGACAAATAAAGTTTTTTGAATTTGAATTTGAAATATTTTCAATTGGTGAAAGGTCCGGACTGCAGACAGGACAATCCAGCACCAGGACTCTTCTACTATGAAGCCATGCTGTTGTAATAGCTGCACTATACAGTTTAGCATTGTCTTGCTGAAATATACAAGGTCTTCCCTGAAAATGATGTCATCTGGAGGGGAGCTTATGTTGCCTTAAAACCTGTATATAGCTTTCAGCATTGTTTGGTCATTTCTGGATGTGCAAGCTTCCAGTACTATAGGCACTAATACACCCCCATACCATTAGCGATGCAAGCTTTCTAACTGATCGTTAATAACAAACAAAAATCCTTGGTCCTGAGGACACAGCAGCCATGATTTCAAAAAAGAATTTCAAACTTTGACTTGACTGACCACAGAACAGTTTTCTATTTTGTCTCAGTCTATTTTAATTGAACTTTGGCCCAGAAAGTTTTCTTCTTTGCATAATTGAGCTTTAACCTGCCTTTGTGAATGGCTTAGTGAACTATGTTCACAGACAGTGATTTCTGGAAGTGTTCCTGAGCCCATGCAGTGATTTCCATGACAGAATTGCACCTGTTTGCAATGCAGTGCTGTTTGAGGGCCCAAAGACCACCACCCTTCAATAATGGTTTCTGGCCTTGCCCACAGATATGTCTCCAGATTTTCTGAATCTTTTCATGATATTATGTGCTGTAAATGATGGAATATTCAAAGTCGTTGCAATTTATTTGAGTAACATTATTCTGAAATTGATCCACACACAGATTGCCGTACCTCTGCCTGTCTTTATTTCTGAGAGACGCTGCCTCTCTAAGGTCCTCTGTTTACACCCAATCATATTACTGGCCTGTTGCTAGTTAACTTAATTAGTTGCAACATGTTCCTCCAGTTGTTTCTTTTTTGTACCACTTATTTTTCCAGCCTTTTGTTGCCCTTGTTCCAACTTTTTAGAGATGTGTTGTTGCCATCAAATTCAAGATGATGAGCTAGTATTTCTCATGAAATGCAAAAATGTCTCACTTTCAACATTTGATATGTTTTCTATGCTATTTTGAAAATAAAATATTACTTAATGAGATGGTATTTTGTTTATATTTATATTTTATAGAGGGTCCGCACGTTTGGGGAATCGGGGTTGTATGTTTAGTAGAGTAGGATTATTTCAGCTCATTCCAATTGTATCCATTAATGGTAGCTAACTATTTAAAGTATGTGAAAATTAATGATTGCAACTAATCTAACCATCCACACATTACTATAAGACAACTATTTTCATGTCTCTACTCCAGTAATCAAATTTATTCAGCTCACTAGGTTGAATGGAGGTATGTACCTTAGGGTGAAGCTTACTGTGAAATTCATATTTTTTTTAATGAGCAACTACAACTTTTCCAGTGGCACCTATAGTAGTATATGTATTCTCTATCATAGCTTCATCCAGGATGGCAAGCATAGCTACATCCAAGCCACCTCAAAAGAGTCCATTTACTCAAAGTTGCTTGTAGCTACTGAGCCAATTTGCACATGTTTGCCCACAAGGATGCTGTGTAGGTGTTTAATTTCTGTCATTTCGAAGTCTGTCTGTGTTTATCTGTGCAGTTGTTCATTATGATGTTTTACTATAACAGAGCTAAGTGAGATATTAAACCTGAAAGAGTTATAGCTTTGCCTCACACATGCACAGTATACTGTACCTCCTTTGCAGTTCAACCTCCTCCTCCATTTATCTTACATATGTCACTGCAAAGCATGCTTGCAAGATGAATAGATTTAAAAATCCAAATTTCCCACTGCATCAGTGGAGACATTTTAGAGGAGCTTAGACAAATCCCTCCATGTCTTGAGATTAAATTTCTCCCAACCTCTTTGAGGTACAGAACTTTTGGCATTAGATTATCAAGCAGCTCAAACTCCGTGGGGCATTTGATAAGATCCAGTCATTTCCATCATTAGGAGCAGAACCGATACCTTTACATTCAGAAAGACTTGGTCAAGTAAATAGCACTTTGTGTTAAATAATGCAGAACAAATCTTTCATTCTGTCTGTTGTATAAAGCTCCTTTGATGGTCAGGGCTGGCCTAAATGGGTTTCCCTTCTCTTTCCTGCAGATAAATTGAGCAGCAAGAAGATGATAAAAATGCTGAACTGCTGGATGACACGGAGAGGAAGATTTTTCAATCAATCTGTCATCCGCAGTTCCCGTCTCATCTGTGAAAAACAGCGCTGATGTCATTGTCGATACAGGCATGCTTTTGTCACCGGTAAATTTATGTGTGTTTGTATGTTTGCATTTAGGTGGCATACAGTACTTGCTATAGTCTGATGGGGGCTGTAGGAATGAGAAAGGTACTTTTTTTGTTTTTGTGATGGAAGTTGGAGTTTAGTTGCCTGTGTGTGTTTGAATGTGTGTTTAAGTGTGCTCGAATGTGTTGCATTGAAGTTAAGTAGGCAAACTGTCACCATCTGCTGCCTGGAAATACCCGCTGACATTTTACATCAGACAATATAAATGCTCATTTCAGCGGCTGGCTCAGTAGAAGCATCTCTCCTAATCCTCAATATGTGTGTATGTATGCGTGTGATATGTAAGTATTTTCACATTTCTGTTTAAATGACTCATAAGATTTAATTAAAGCAAAATGGCACAAGGTTTTTAAAACAGTTTTAAAATCATTTTTTTCATTGTTACTTACATTTGTGTCATTGAACAGATCCTGAATACATAAGACCAACAAGCTGAGGTTAAAAGTTTAGTCTTGACCTTTCTGATTTTCAGCCTTGTGTTATCTTCTTCTCTCCAAGAAAGCATGCATGGAATTGCATCTACAGTTCCATGAAAAAAAAAGAAACTCTTCCTGC
>VUQH01054927.1:34180-53588 GCA_015106775.1 Etroplus canarensis | reverse complement strand
AAAGGAAACTCTTCCTGCTGCTGATTATCACATAACACGATCAGAAGCTCTTGAACCACTGCTTATTAGACCTAGTGGTTTCAGTTTTTCTAAGGCTTTTACTTAAGCCCACTTAGACAGTCCATATTTTTAATGGAATCAGTGTTTTTAAAAATAAGATTCATCAACATCCAATCTAAAATAAATAATTCACTTTCTCAAATTTAAGAATATCAAGAAGGGCAAATGCATACTTGCTAATGCATCATTAACTTCTGATAAATTTCCCATAAGTAACTGAGCTTTAACTCAGCTAAACCCAAGCATGCGGCACTTTCTGAACTAAGGAGTCTCAGTCTATGAGGTTTAAGTAGTTTTATGAAAACTCAGAAAACTACTCTGAGCAGATTTAGACATAGACAGTTTGTTCAAGTTTCAGAGGTTTAAACTGCTTCCCATATACAGATAAATGTTTCACCCAAACATGGCCCACATTTGGCGTTGTGGCGAGTGTGGCTGCCTAAACTCAGGCACAGGTCCCTCTTTTATGGACCAGATGTTGTGTGTTGTGAACCAAATCTGGGCCAAATGAATAAAACCAAAATGTCACTGATGTAGTAACTCATCTGGCTCACAATCCATCACAATTCTCAGGTTATTGTAATGTGTGACGTACAAAAAGAAAGAGATAAGTTGATGAGAATTCAAATCCCCTGAGAAATCAAGGAGACTCACAAACAGTGACAACATGGACAAAGTAGTCTTGCTCATCGTCAAATAAAATTGTGTGTGTTCAGGACTATTTTGACTACACTGTCAGTCGTATCCATGGCCATAAAAAGCATGAAAATATGTCAACACATCAGCATGTCATAGCACTGACCACACTGATGATATTATCAGCAATGGTAACAAGATGACCCCAACCACGCCTTCCGAATGTAGGAGTCAACTTATAGGACCACTTCCTTCATGATAATTACCAATAAGATCATGATCATCATCTAACAGGATACAAGTGTCTGCAACGTGTGTGGCAAAGCGATATTTAAAGTTATCACAGCCCTGTTAACATAAGCAGGTTTTCCATTTGCAAAAATGGGAATTTTTGCTGATTTGACTAACAAGTGAAAGGCTCCTGGTTTGATTCCAAGTTGGGACACAAGCCCCTCCCACCATGGAAGGGCATCTAGTGTAAAACCTCTGCCAAATTACCTATGCAGATCAACCTGCTATGGCGACTCCTTGGGGAAAATACAAGGTAGCAGCTGAAGGTGCATTTATGCCAATCACGTGGGAGAACTGGCTATTGCCCTATTTTTGCCTGCCAGGACCCAATGCCCATTCCCACACCACAGCCCTAATTCTTGACCTGCCCAATCCTAACTTAAGACATTATTATGTCATAAATAAACTTAACAATGGCATTATGGATATATGCGGAGAGGCACATGCAAGCATTTTACGAACATTACAAACCAGACCACTACTTTTAGGAGTGGCAATTCTTTTGAAAAAAGAAAAGTGCCCACAAAATGAAATATGACATTTACCTTTTTTTTTTGCCAATATATTTATTGTCTTTTTCATGACATTTACCTTTAGCACAGTTTGGGTGATGATCCATTAGGTGATCATTGTATATAAGTTTAATTAAATTCTGATCAATACTGTAGGAGGAGTGGTGATTCTTGTGAACTGTGGACGAACAGACAACACCTCGCCATGGCGTTAACTCATTCGTCCTTCTGCCAGATGAGACAAAAATCATATTTATTGGGCCAAGCCACAAAATCTCCTTATGTGTGTCATATGTTTGGCATGGTGTGGGCAATATTTGGACAACAATACCCATGACCCATACCATAACCCATGTCAAGCCCAGTTTTTACATTTAAGTTTCATCAATGAAGCTGAACTTACTGCTTTCAGTCGCAGCGCACAGTCGGGACTTTATTGTGTAACCTCTTTATTTACAGACAAAAACCAGACAGATAGCAGATACATTTGGACTTAATCTTTCCAGGCACTGGCAAGAGTTGTGTGGGCCAGACTTGGCCCAAATGTTACGAGTCGGCACGACAGATGCACAAAATTTGACTGCAGTGGCTTTCAGTGCACTTCACATACACGTGTACAAAAGGAAACTAATATTTAGGAATGACAATGGTCCCAGCTGTTTGGGTAAATGTGATGAGAAACAACACAGTGGTGTGTCTATCAATGCTGAAAAACAAATGGCAGCCATGTGTATGCCAATATTTCCACTGATGAAAATGTAGTGAAGAACAGTCACAGCAGAATAAAAGTCAGTCTCCCAAGAAGCTTTTAAAGTAAACTAAGATGGTTCAAGATGTTTTTGATATGAGTCATACCTACCTCATACATAGATCAGTGCACATAGTGCAGAGCTCAGAAAGTTAATCCTGTTGTTCTTCAGCAGTCTCAGAGAAGTTCTTAAATTTTATCTCAGTAGCAGAAATCCAAAGGCAGAGCTCTGCTGGGAGGGAAGCCAGGGAGCAACTTTGATTGGCGGCATTATCACGTTTATGTGCGCGCACACATCGACAGACACCTCCAAGGTTATTGCAGGTTTCTTTCAGTTTGATATTGGCTCCTGTACTCAGAGCGAGCAATGAGTTTTTCAAGGCCTTGTATTTCTCACATACAAACAAGAATTTTCTGTTATTTTCAAGTCAGCCAAGCAGTATTGCTTTGTGAGTTATGAAAATCTGAAGGACCCACTCACTCACATTCAAAAGGGGTTCATCTGTGCTGCTCCAGCAGATATGCATCTTACTTTAAAGTATGAGAAGCGTGTTAACATACAGCCCTCAGCATATGAGGATTGACTGGCTCATCTGAGGCAATCAATTCTCTTCTAATATGTCTCCCGCGAAGACTTGGATTTTGTGTTTTTCCTTTTGATAACTCTGTTTTGTTGGTGTTTTCATCTTCAGAGCAATTATGACCTCATCGCATCTTTCAGGAAAAAAGGTAAACAAAAATGAATAATTGAAAAAGGCTGGTAGCCTACTATTTTTGTATCTTTTTAAGTACTGAAATCAGAATGCGGAGAGCTCCTGTTCACTTGGGAATAGATTGCAAGGACAGCTTAAGCAAAGTGAAAGAACTGCTGGGTATAAAATGCAACAAAAACTGAAAACTCCAATATGATGGTGTATGAAGTCAAATGTAGCACATATTCAGTGTTTCATGATTAAATGGCTATATGCTGTACATTAAAAGTCCCTTCCCTTTCACAGTTTATTTATGATTAAAAATGAAAACATGCCTTATTTGGATTTTACTGTGAAGCTACTGTAATAGAATCTCAGAATAAAAATATGGAATTAAGTATAAAATGTCCACTTTAAATCTAAAGGTTTTGAGAAACAGCTTAGTTTAGCTATTAAGCAGTAATTTGGTTAAGGCTTACATATTCACATTTTTTTTTTTTAAATGACAAAATGTGGATTTTTTTATGCTTCTCATGCAGAGAAAGAAAGTTTTCACTGGAGTTTATGCAGTTGTGTGAAAAGCCAAGTTTGCCCTTACTGCTTCCATAGAAATGATGGAGGCACTGCTTATCAAATGTGCTTGAGTAGCTGATCATCAGTAAGTGTGCTCACTTCTACAAAAACTGAAATTTTGGCAGTTTGCTGGTCTCTAGCATTTAAGTGTGTGCTAACACAGTGTCAAGGAGGAACAATATCGCCATCAGTCTTTGATAAGCAATTGTTGGTGCCCATCAGTCTGAGAAGGATCATGACGCCATTTCCAGATAGTTTGAAGTCCATCATTCTAAAGTAAAAAAAGATCATTCACATGTAGAAAACACTCAAGACATTTGCCAATCTTCCCAAAAGTGGACGTCTGAGAACATTCACTCCAAGGTCAGATCATGCAATGCTCAGAGAAACTGAAAACAGTATAATAGCACTACATCTCATACTCTACAAGCCCCAGGTATCATGCAAATGGTAAATTTCATGAGAAAGCCTCTTATTTGTGAAAAGAACAGGGTAGCATAGCTTAGATTTGAAAAGTTTCACCTTAGCAATCCATGAGATTTCTGGAACAAAGTCCAGACTTCAACCAGACTAAAATGCTGTGGTGAAAACTTAAGTGAGCTATGCTTAAAGGTATGCCAACAAATCTCAGTGAACTGAAGCAACATCATAAAGACGAGTGGACCAAAACTCCTCCACGACAAGTCTGATAAACTTACACAGAAAAGGTTTACGTCAAGTGATTCCTGCTAGAGGTTGTTTTACAAGCTACTGAATCATGAGGAGTCCTGTGAATTTTTTTCCTCACAAATGTAGTTGAGGATAACAAGCTATGACTCTAGAAGGTTACTCTTCAGGACCAAGAAATGGCGTGGCACATAACCCCACACTACTGCAGTGGTTAATTCCTCCACTTTAAGTTCAGACTTTTGAGATTTTCTTGAGTGTTTCAGCCAAGCTACACGAAACGTGCTGCAGCCAGCTTGACTTAAAAACAAGTCAAGTTATTCCTTTAATCTGCAGCCTGTGTTAATAATCAAAGCAGAATAAACTGCTGTAAACTAACAAAACCTAGACTCCATGAGCTACTCTGCTATGCATAACTTCTTCTAGCTTATTATGTTTAGTTTTCATTGCAAACATTGACACCAGTGAGTCAAGCTTACTGTATTGCTTCAATATCAGAGTTTGGTTAGCATTTTCCGTGCTGAAACTGCCCGACAAGCTCCATCATCTAACATCCAGCACATCATTACTCAGCCTAATCTGCCTTGCATTAGCAGCGGCTTTGTTTGCCTGCATGTCAGCCTCATTGTGAGCTGCTGTGGTACCTGAGCCAGAAGGCAGAGTGATGCAGGTGATTAATGCAAGATGGAGTTTATAATAAATAAACCTGTCGGGCTTTCAGTAGCTGCTGGAGGAGTGATGACTGCATTCTGCAAACTGTTATGGAAATAACTTTTCTGCCCCATCACTGTAGCTTCAGCTGCTCCCTTGTATTCCCCCTAAGGGGTCGCCACAGCAGATTAATCCGCACTGGTAATTTGGCATAGATTGTACGCCGGATACCCTTCCTGACGCAACCCTCCATGGTGAGAGGGACTTGTGTCCCCACCTGGAGTTGAACCAAGGACCTTTTGCTTGGGAGGCGAATGTGTAAACCACTGCACTGCACAAAAATATAGATAAGAGATAGGGAGGAGAGTGTGCAATTTACATGGTACACATGTATCTGGGTTTGTTTGGTTATAGAGTGTGTGAGTGACCCTGGGTGTGTAATGCACAGATGTACTGCATCCTAAATGAGCAGGTGTTGTTTAAAGCAGCTATTCCAATGCATGAGTCAGGCAGAGAGGCATAACAAATATTCATGACTGCTTTTGACACGGTGTTCAAGAAGTTTCCAAAACATCTGCTCACAAATGAAATGCTTTCATTTGGAAAGTTAGTTTTCAAGATTTCTTTTTCTGCTCATCTTTTTTTAAAAAAAATTAAGTATTTATGAACCAAATGCTCCACAAACACACAGGAGACAAAAAATAAAGCTCAAACAAAAGTACAGGCTGGATGAACAGCACCCTCTTCTGGTCACTTCTAAACATGACTGTCACTGTTAGCACATGCAGATGCTAAAAGTGCAAATAGGCAGGTTTTTGGACATCCTGAGGTGAATTAACATATAACTCTTCACTCATCCCACAGATGCACCATCAGCACTGTGACTGTACAGTCCCTTTGTCAAGCTTACACACTGTGCTTCTGGATGCATTGTGCTTCTCCACACTTTTCCTCTGTGTTTTAGTTTCTTTGTAGTTGCATGTTTTAGAAGTCCAGATTTTGTAAATTAAGTAAGCCAAGTAGCAACCAGGTGCAGCTGGTCAAATGCATTTGATTAACTGGTCATCAGCCAAGTGAGCACCTCTATAAAAGCATATAATTTGGAAGTTTGATTGTCTGGCGCATTCAGGTGTGGGTTAATACCACAAACCTATGTCAGATCATGCAATGCTCAGAGAAATTGGAAACTACCCAAAAGCTACATCTCAGACGCTACAGACCTTGGTTAGCTTGTTAAATGTTAAAGTTCAATTAGAAAAAGGCTTGTTTGGAAGGGCTGCCAGGAGAAAGTCTCTTCTATCTGAAAAGAACATGGCAGCATGGCTTAGGTTTGCAAAGTTGCATCTAAACAACACAAAACCTCTGCCAAATTACCAATGCGGATTTATCCACTGTGGCGACACCTTGGGGAGAATACAAGGGAGCAGCTGAAGGTACATTTCAAGAAAAACAAGAAACCCACAAATCAGTTGCCAGTTCACTGGTTCTTAATAATAAACATTAGTGCACATGCTCCCTCCCGTATGCAGGTTGTTGCAGACGCTTCGTTTATTTATTTAACTTTTTAGAGTTTTCTTGTTCTTCAAATTTCCTGAATCTATATAAGCAATTTCCCCTCTGGGATTAATAAAGCATTCTGATTCCCTTTTTTAGCAATGAAAGAATATTACAAGACATCTGTGATGTGAAAGTATGAGCAAGGATTTTTAATTGTGGTCCAAACGGGTTTCTTCATCTTCTTTCAGCAGCGCCCTTCAGGCATCACCACAGAGACATGTCCTCCTTCACTACATCCATGTTCAAACTACATCAATTTTGTCACATATGGGTTTTGAGACATCTCACTAAAGACAGCATGTAATCTAAAAATAAAATGTTAAATATTGACATTACTCATAGCACTAATCGTGCCATTGTTAATGGGTTGCGTTCCAGCGATGCTTTTACTGCAGTGACAAAGTGAAAAAAGTCCTGTGTATGAAGAAGTGACAGAGCTTGTTCGTGAGGCTGATGCAATGATGACATTTTTTTGAATGCTGTTTAAAAAAAAGATCAGAATGAATCATTTTTTAAAATATTTTATTCAAAAAGGGAATACTGAGCATCTCATTCCCACACCACCCACATTTGATTTCATGTGCCAAGAAAATAAAAGCTGGCCTGGTAACTGTCCAACTATATAATACAGATCTTCTTTATCACAAAAAGTTGCATACTGCAACAAATGAATACATGATTGTTTACACTGTTGTTGCTAATTGTTGCAAAGACCATGCAGAAAATGCTCTCATTCAGCTATGCTAACAGCATGTTTTCTATGTGACCATGCCGTTACAGGGAGCAGGTTTTGCATTATAGGCAGTTTATGCTGCACAGTTTCTCTTCTAAACACAAACTTAATACTTTTAGAGTTGTATGGACGCACGCACACACATACGCATACACAACAAAGATTAGATTTGGTCCCAGACAACCAGAGGGCTGCCATCACCGGCAAACAAGTCATTATTTAAGAGAATCATAGAAAAACTGTAACCAATGAGGGAATCTTTGGAGATTTTTGAGAATACTTTGTCACACACACACACACACACACACACACACACACACACACACACACACCTCTCTACACTTCCTTGACATTTAAAAATGGTAACACCATAATATTTTTCTGTGACAAATATGTCAAGAGTCAGCTGTCTATACCAAAATTATGGTTTAAGAGAATCGAAGGAACACAGATTACAGGAATTACACGCTGAACTTCAATTTGTCTTGCTCTACCTTTTCTTCCACTGCGCCTAAAACATGCTGACATTTCTCTTATTACACAGGTGGCTTTTCCAATAAAGTACAACTGAAGCAAGAGAGAGGAAAAAATCCCTACTTTATAATGCACAGGCATTTTTATACAAACACATTTTTAAAACAGACTAAAAAAAAAAAAAATCACGGTATATTACATATTTATAATATGGGGGTAACTATATTCACTGTAAATGGAAAAAAAACATCTTTCTGTCAAAACAATTAACAATTGCACATAACTGTTGGCTACAATATGTCACTGAAAAGGGAAAAAAATGGCACAGTTTTAAAAAATAGAACATTTGAACATAATTGTACATTTGCACTTGTTTATTATTTTTACAAAATGAGGCCTGTTTTTCTTTAGTTAAAAAAATGTAAGAAACAACAGAGGTCTGTAAAAAATGATGCAGTCTTAAAACAGTCCCTTGCTTTTCTTAAGATTCTTTTGCTTCCAGTTTGGCAGAGCGTTGAATTCAACACGACTCATCTCAAGAAGTTTCTGTAAAACATTAAAAGAAACAGAAAAATATCAGTACGAGGTGATATGTTATAGTCTGTATCTCTGAGCATCTATAGAACCTTTATACACACACTAACATGCTGTCATGTATATTATTTAGTTTGAATGTCATATTTAAACCAGAGCTGCAATGATTCATTGAGTAATGCAAATAACTTGATTGCAAAAAAATCCTTGATGCAAATTTTTTGCTTTGATGCTTCTTTTATTCAATGACTACTGCTCAGTGGTCACTGTGATTATTACTGTCTCACAGCGTGTTCACTCTACATTAGCCTACGTGTGGCAAGCTCACTTTGCTGGCTTGATGGAAGAACACAGAGAAAGTGGTAAGGAGCAGAGAAAGACTAAAGAGTCTTAGGTTCTGACAATTTCAAACAAAAAGGAAAACTGCACAGTCCATTCTAAAAACTGAATTAGTTTGCCACATACACATCCAGTCCACAGAGCTGAACATTTTCACATAAATCAGTATGACTGCTAGTTGAGATTAACGCTTATTAAGCATTAAGCTGGTGACAACACTGAATGCACAGTGGACTGTCTTATCCTTCAACTTTGTTTTCTTATTCCTCATGTTTGCTGTGTATTTTCCACTGTCAAATATGACTGAAAACAGGAGGAAGGGCTCGCATTCAACTGCTGAAGTTGCAGAAAGAGCCTTGCGGTGTAGAAAGTGTTTTATGGTATGGAAGATGAAGAATGCCATGAAACAGCCCCTGATACAGAGTAAATTATTTACTAACCTTGTTATACAAAATGTAAAACTATGTTGTGTCTGAAAGAAGCTGCATCTGTTTGTAATTTATTTTAAAACAAGCTCGCTAAACTACACATATGGGTGTAGTTTAGTGCTAAAATTTCACTAATTATTGTGAGAAATTTTCCCTCTTTTTTTAAAAGAAGTTGCTGCTTTGGTCATTATGTCAGCTGATGAGACGTACACACTGGAGGAAAAAAAACGACATGCTGTCCTCATGTTTCATTATTAACCCTCTGGAGTCAATGGATGCGCCGGCACGTGACTGAACTCTGCGTGTTGGTCATGTGATTTAGACACATGGGTGGGGGAGCTGCTGTCCCCCATGCTTAAAAGCAGGAGTTCATTCATATGATGTAGACTCTCCGGCGCGTCTGTCGACTCATGAGGGATATTATTAAATATGAAATAAAAAATGTAAATTTATACATAATGTACCTTTTAAAGAGTAAGTGGAAGAAAATGGATGGATGGATGGATGGATGAAAGATGTAAATTTAATAGACAAATAACCCATCTGAAAGCATAAAAGGTTGCCCATCTTGTATATATTCTCTCCAAATATCTAAAATCCAGTGTGTGCCTAATACTGCCACGACTACAATGGGTGAAAAATTGTGCATCAGTTTGCATTGAATTTGTTACAGTAGCAGTTCAGAATCTTTACAACAGGTTCATTACCCTAAGCGCTCAATGACTCAGTGTTAAAAGTTGATTCTTCACGCTACCTGAAATTTTTCACTTTACCTACATTTTTGAGGAGGTGGAGATAAAAACAATGAAGATGTAAAATTTCTTATCTGATTACTGATGGAATAATTGATAGAATAACCAATTACCAAACTCATCAATAGCTGCAATCTTGATTTAAACATTTCTCTTATCTGTCAGAAATCTCTGACAGTTAAATAATATTAATGACTGTACATAAATCCAGCTTCAGGAGACAATGAGCATGTCCTACCTTGAAGTCCTCGTCAGACAGGTAATCCTCCAGTCGTAGAGGATCCACTCCCTCTGGCAGCGGTTTCCTGGTCAGCTCCTCGATAGAGTACTGCTGCTTACTGAGCTTGGACAGCGCCTCTTTCACCAAGATCACTTTCTTAGAGATTTCAGTCTATGAACACATACAGTAAAATTATTAACAACAACAACAACAACATCATGTAACAAATCCAGAACTGCATTCCTTTACAAGTCTAGGTTAACAATATATGTCAAATTTAATCCACTTCTACCGAACACCAGGCTGTAGTACAAACACAGAACATTTTATTGTCTTAACTGTACCGCGATCACTTATAGTAATGTTTACTGAACGTGTGCCTTGAGGGTTGCATTAGGAAGGGCATCTGGTGTAAAAATCTCTGCCAAATTACCAAATGCAGATAAATCTGCCGTGGCGACCTTTCAGGGAGAATACAAAGAAGCAGTTGAAGGTATTCCTGTTGCAAAGCTGCTGAGATTTGGATTCCTTCTGATGTTAACCAACTCCCCCAACACCAACACTTTATAAGAAAAACTGTGTCAGTGCAAGAAGAGGTGAACTATCACCCACTTTTGAAGCGATATTGGGGTCCTTCTCCCAGTATGGGAAGATGTTGGTGAAGGTCAGGGGTTCACAGCCTGCTAGAATCAGATAAGCCAGAGGGGGGCGCCGAGGATTCTTCTCTGTAAATCACCAAAAGAAACAAAAAAAAAACAAAAAAAAAACAAAACACATTTAACAGCCATCAAAATTAAGAAAAAACATTACAACACAGAAAAAAAATACACAAAACACAGGACATATGGCTAAAAAATGTCCAAAATGTTTGTGTGTAAACTCTGACCTTTGCAGTACTGCAGCACAGTTTCCATGGCACACTTTCTCTCACTGTTCCAGCGCATCTTTGCAGAACCAGTGCACGGTGAGTCTTCGGGCTGCCAGCCCTGCCACAGATACACTTCCATACGGTTGTCGAGCAGAAACAAGGCTGAAGAAGCAATAACATGAAGATGAGATAAGATGGTTTTTAACAGTGATAGCAGGAGGTAGAATCTAAAAAGAACTTCAGATGTGGCCTTAATTATTTCTGGTGTCTTTTAGGCTCCAAATAAATGTAGAAATATCTGAAATGCAACTTTGCTGCAAGTGTATTACCAGGCTGCTGTGCAGAGTAGAGGTTCTCTTGCAGGAAAGGCATCGCCATGACTCCTTCTGTTACCCTGGCGGCATACAGCAGCTCCTCCCCTTCAAAAATCCCGGAGCTGGCACTCAGCCGGAAGAGTCTGGGTGTGTAGTTATACTTCCCTGGATCTATAAAATACACACACACACACACACAGACAATTTCTCTCTCTTTACTTACTGCTAAAAATCTGGGCAGTTGCTAAGCAGTGGTTGGGTACCTTCAAGCATGCAGTCGTAGGCCTTTTTATCTTTCAGGCCCAGAGCCTTCACAAACTCTGCAGGTTCAGATCCTTCGTCCACCTCTTCAACTTTCACACTGCTGCTGCGACTCAGGCCCAACTCTGAGGAACACCTTGAAGACACGGACACATGTGGGTTCACCACCGCAGCCACATGTCTATTTATTGCACATTTGTTTACTGTAAACATCTGCTTTACCTCTGGGTTAGTTTGTCCACAGCTCTTTTGGCCACTTGCTTAGCACATGCATGTGCTTTACAGCCATGCCACAAGTACAGGTGGGCTTTCTGAGCATTAAGCAGCACTAGGCTGGCACGAGAGCGCAGACTGGCGTGCTGGCAGTCCACCTCTACCAGTGAAGCCTCATCCTCTGCCTCACCACGGACACAAAACAACCTCCAGCCTCCTGTAGATATGAAAAACATGGTTAAGATGAGTTTAAGACAATGTTTTACAGCAAACCAAGGTGTCAACATCAAACAGTGGTTTTTGTTTACCTGTGTTGGTAGCATTCTCTCTACTCCCTTTGTGGATGATCAAACCTCCTTGGAAGAGCTGCAGGAAGCATGGGGGCTCTTTTCCTTGAGTCACCAGCACCTGGATAGTCAATTAGAAAAAAAGGTGATGAAAGACAGACCTTAAGGCTCTATCAACACGCAGGGAATGCTATTCTACCATTGAGAAGAAGAGACAACAACAACAACTTCTAACTAGAAAAAGTAAGAACCTTTATGTAGAACTTAAAGGTCTTATTATGTTATTATTTTTGTGCCTCTGTGACTCACTTGTGACCCCCTGTTGCTGCCCAGTTCTACTGTCATGAGAGCAGAGGTTCCTTTCTCACTGGCGCTGGAGTGACGGCCCTGCCAGAAAAAATAAGCAGTCCTCTCTCTTCCAGGACCTCCAGCACTCAGCTCCCCAGGTTTCTGCCGCTTCCCCACTGTAAGAACAAAACCGAACCACAGAAACCCAGTGGATGAAATCAGAGCTGCTTTACTGCTGCTTCTAGATAGACTTAATCCATCCAGCCATCCATTTTCTTAACCTGCATATCTAATTCAGGCCAGCTGGGGGCTGGAGGCTATCACAGGTCTAGGCTTAATCCTAAAATACAAATAGTAAATCCAAAAATGATTCCCACCTTTTCAATGGCATTAAGAGTCCCCTGTCATGCAAGATTTTCTTCAGATACTTGTTCTGATGAATGTAATCCATCACAGCAAGAGAGTGAAGTCATTCAAATACAAATTAATCTAGACATTAATCTTCTTGGATTTTAACTATTACTATTTCTGTTGCATCTGTCCACTGTTCATTCCAGAGTCTACCTCTATGTCAAAATGTGACTCACCAAGTGTAGTGATAGAATACTTCCAACGGATGATATAGGCGTCACCCTCGTGCAATTGGCCTAGACTTTCTTCAGGCAGTTCCTCCTCTCCGTGCTCCTTGATGTGCCAGCATTCTACAGCCACAGTAGCCAACTCTGCCTGTCTTCCATCCTCTGTCCTCACAAGGCCGTGACCCCGCTGGACATCAACCCCCTCCAGAACAGTCTTAACTGGTTCCGGTTCATTGTTCAGCAGCTCTTTAGCATCACACGGCTGCAGCTCCAAGTCAAGTGGGGAGCGTACAGTGGAGTGAACTGGGCTCTGAGCAAACAAAGGACACTTAATTAGCTTTACATTTGCTACTTAACACAATATATTAATTGACTGACAGGGATACCAAATTCTACAAAAACAACAACAAAAAAAAACACATTAAAAAACTGTCACGCTAACCACAGATAGACAAGCCAAATCCAAAAATAACTAATATGAACCACAAATAATCTCAAACAGAGTTCTGGAACCTGTTACTGGTGATAAGTTCAAAATAAATAAAACACCAGAGGTTGAATCTCATCTACCTTGATTTCCTCGAGTTGAGCTGCTTCCTCTTTCTTCCTCTCGGCCCAGTCCAGGAACTTCTCTCTGAACAGAGATGTCTCATTGTGCTCTGATAAACGGCCAAATAAAGCCCAGCTTGGACGCCCCTCCCCTTGCCTGGATGTGACACATATTTCATTTGGGAAAAAAGTTCTCTTTTATTTTAAGAGCATTATTTTTGTGGCTGTGCTTGTACAGTAAAACCACTAGGGGCTGCAATAACACAATCAAAAATCCAGCAAGGATCGCTGTCCATTCATAGCCTATTGAAATATAAAGTACAAGGCAGGAAAAAAAAAAAGACTAAACAATTAACTAAAAACTATCCCATGGAATACAAGATTTACAACTCATACTCACTGAGGCACATCCTTGTTTATGCAGGAAGCATCTAAAGGGTTGACTCTGCAGTTACTATAATCGAAGCTGCCAGTATAGAGCTGCTTGCCTAGTTTGACAGCCACTTTTCTATCGCTCAAAGGCACGTCTTTCCCATGCCACACATACACTTCACTGCCAAAGTCAAACACTAATACCTGGTATGAGGAGGGGAGGGAGGGAGGGAGGAAGAGAGAGACAGAGGGAGAGTTTATGGATATGTACTGAAATGTCTGTCTTGACTTTAAAGGATGTCAAGATGTCCATGTTTTTAAATGGATCAAATTTTATTTCCAAAACGTCACAGACATAAGTGACATCACCTCTTTAGAATCGAGCAGGGACACGCTTGGGATAGAGGCCCAGGCATCTTCATGGGGTACCAGTTTGTCTCCCTGGAGTCTGTACACCCCATTAGAGTCTACCACACCACTCTCATAGAGCTCATCCTCCTCGGGCTCCCCTGCCCCTACAAACACAACAGTTAAAAATTACGGTTAAGCATATGTGGTTGTGGAGGGGAAGCTAAGTGGTTCACAGAAGTGATCTGGGGAGATGAAAGAGAATGTCTACTGGAACCAGTCAGTATCATTAAAAATAATATAGCTGTGGGCAACTTCTGTGTGGGTGTTTTTTTGAAAATGTATGTCTGTACCCCTGTATTTGGACTTTCCACCTAGCAAGCTCCAGAATTCTTTGGCCCATCTGCTCTCAGTGTTGATACCCTCCTCCAGCACTGTGACCTGTGGGGCCTTGCAGCCAAGGTCCCTCTTAGCCTGTACAAATGATGCCATCTCCGATGCCTGGCCACACAAAGCACATTGTACATGTTACACCCATATACAGTGGGAAGAAAACACAGTTTAAAAGTGCCTTTAGTATGAGGACAAAGACTGTGACTATATAGCTTTAAAATAAAAACATATGTATGAAAGCAGACATATGCCGGCTCATTTAATCCATCTGTGCTGTGCTGATGTTGTGATGCAGCTTTACAAAGATTTTTTTTGCTCGAGTCCACAACCTAGTTACAATATGCTAACTGGGTCCAAAATTTCCCAGACTATTTGGATTGTGCAGCAGGTTGTGCTGTTTGTGGTCACCAAAACTCCAAAGCAACCATCGGTAGGCTTGTCTCATAGGGATTTTGGACCAACAGAGAACTGAGCTGCATTCAGCTCTTAAAAATGTTGTAGAATTTTTATTTAAATGAAAATCCTGGCCATTTTCACAAGTGCACATCGTTCAACGAATGCGTAAGCAATATAAAGTCTGTATGACGTCTGATTTGCATTGCTGTGAGAACAGCACAGGAAATAGTCTGGTAAATTCACAGCTATAACGCGGCTGTCCTGTGTCTCACCTCCTACATGTTCTGCTCATCAGCTTCAGCTCACCAAATGCAGTATTTTTCAGTAGTGAGAACATGACAACTTATTTTCTGCTGTGTGCTTCTCACATGGAGGTGAAGAGAGGGTTTAATCTATCCTAAACTGAAGGTACCCCTGCTTTGTTCCTTGTTCATACAGTTTTGTTTAACCAGAGACTCAATCACCCTGTAGTGAACCAGTGCATTTTGACCAAGCCAACTCTTCAGCAAGCTATGCACTGATCTAGCTTTTCCAAGAAGAGCCTTTGACCTACTAATGCAATTTGTTAGGTGATTTAGATCTACACTAGACATGCTTAGTATCCAGTTAAGTGTTTTGTAAACTGCTCAAGCCTGTAGGTTGATCTAAAAATGCTTCATTAAAAATTTTAATCTTAGCATTGCCCTTAAAAGTCATAGAGGCAAATGATCTGCCAAAGTCAGTATGTGTGCATTACAAAATAGGATAAAACCGATAGAAGCTTACTAAAATGCACAGGGATAACAGCTTAAGAAGAAAATCATCATTTACTCAAGAAACAGGGATTCATACTGACTAACTGATCATTCATCACGCTTCTCCATTTGGCTTGTTCATTTCTTTGCAGGTTCAGTATATGACTGCTCATTATGCCGATGTTAATTACCATCTGGTATCTGATTCTCACTGGAAACCAGTATTTTACATTATGAATCAACCCTTTTTAGGTCGAAATGCGTCAACTAAACCAGTTCTCTGGTGGTTACAGAATCTTCTCTGTGTGATCTAGGATGACTGTTTGAGTGACAGAATGCTACACTTGATGATTAAGAAGGCTAGCTCTGTCCTGGGGTGCCCCCTTGAGCCAGTGCAGTTGGTGGGAGAGAGGACAACATGAACATGCTGATATCTTTGATGGACAACACCTCCCATCCCATGCACGGCACAGGGCAGCACCATCACTGACAGGCTGCTTTACCCGTGGTATCTGAAAGGAGAGATACTGCAGGTCCTTCCTTTCTGCTGCAGTCAGACTGTACAACCAGCACTGCTCTTAGTGGACCTCACATACTTTTTTCATAAGCCAATATCATGTCACTGTAAAAAAAAAACACAACACACTTTCTTTCTGTAAATATTAAATGTTATGTAATGGACAATAATATAAGATATGTATATAATGTAAAATTTGAACATAATCATACAATATATTTTCTTACTTGTAATATTTATCTATTCTTCTTCTCATTATTATTATTATTATCATTCCTCTTTTTGGTGTCTTTTTTATAATGGTGTTTTGCTATAACATTTGAAATATCTCCACTGTGGGACCAATAAAGGAATATCCTTCTTTTTGAAATGTTGGTTGTAACCTCACAGGATCTTCATTAGTGTGGAATTTGTATAAAACAGCTGGCAATTGTATACACAATACACATGAACACTCATGCACTACATAACAAGATAAACAGAAACTAAACAAATTTTAAGGTAAAAAAAAAGACCTCAGAAATGACATCACACAGGACGAGTGTCATCAATAGGTACAATTATGGTTGTTTATAATCCATTTGTTCAAACCTAGATATAATGGAGCATCAAGCACGATCCAACAGTTTTCCTTTTAACAGCAGTTATTTTTTTTGTAGTTTCAGTTTCATCATTACGTAAAGAGTCTGTCTAATCATGACACTAATAGCTCTGAAGCCTTTCTTTGCAGTATCCATTTATAAAGCTTATGAAGCTGTGTATTCTGTGTACAAAGCTCATTACCTTTGCTTTCTCAATGACATTGGCGAACTCTCCACTCCACATAAAGCAGTGCTTTGGTGTTATCAGAAGGAAGCAGTCACCACTGTTTAGAGAGTGAGCTGTGGGTTCCACCAAGCGCACCTGCACATGTCTCCGACCTTTAGAAAACCACAAAAAAGCTTTCACTTCTTTGACCAATAATTATTAATTTAGATTGCAGCAAAAAAATTATTTCTTATTATTTTTTTAAGAAATGTCACAAGCGCTATTGTGTATGTTCCCTTTATTTGATCTGTACCACCTACTGGTAAATAAAATTTGTCCATTGACTGCACTATTTTGGTGCACACTGGATAGTAGTTGAAAGAATTACTTCAAAATGGTTAAATTTATTTCTTTAGCTGTCACTTCTGCTAAAAATACTGTCTTTCCTGGAATCAAAATAATCACTTTATACTCTAGTCCACTGTGTGTTTTACTTGATATACATACTTGTGATATTTAAGGGTTATATAACCTTTCATCACTTCTGCATTTATCATTTATAGAAAAAGAGTTAATTCTCGTGTTTCCAGACCTTTGATGCGAATAAGCATGAGCTTATTGAAAGGCAGGGTACTGTTGTTGGTCACAACATCAGTGGACTTCACACTGCGCAGGCTGACCTTGCGAAAGTTCTCTTTGCTGGCAAGACCTGCCAAGGCCACATCAGCCAGGTTTGAGTGTTTTGCCACTAGGAAGAGAGAAAACAAGAACATCAGGGACCTAGTTATCCACATTATGCCTTCAAATGTTCAGCCAATGCTCTAACATAAAATGTTTTGATACATTTTGGTCCCTTTATTTAATTAAAGAGAAGTTTGAAAATTTTAGTATAGTTTAGCTGTAATTACTTCTTTCATGTGCGCTCCACTAGCACACAGCAGACACGTAGCTGTGGTATTCAGTTCCTCTTTTGTAAACTGACACATCACTGAGGTCAGTCTAGTATGAGAATTATCTATAGACGGAAACTAATTATAGAAATTATACGATCAAACAGCAGACTGACCTGTAAATACAGTGAATGAACAGCAGATTGACAACAAGTAAAACAGCTTTACCTGAGGAGAATCTTCATATATTTTTCATACATACAATCTGTTTGCTGCCCATCTGTTGGCTTTCTGTTTGAATTCGTTTTTATTTAAAATTTCATAAACAAGAAACGTCGTCTTGAATACATACGACTTATTTCCTGAACAAAAATGGAAAAATGATGTTGGCTATGATGAAATTTCATTACAATATTGAAGGGACACGATAATTCACTGACTGTAATGAAATTTTGTGCTATTTTTTGATACGTTAAAGCCATCCAAGACTTAAAAGTAGCTTGAGTAAGAATCTGCAGTGCTATGTAGGAAAGTCTGAGAGCTCTTACTCCTTTCCACTTGAATCCTTTTGGTCTCCACTGTGGCTACATTAAGCCTCTGCTCGGTGTAGACCTGGCGGATGTCATTGCGGGAGGCCAAAGCTCGCAGAGGGTTCCTGGAGCCTTGATTCCTTCTGGCTGGTCGCACCGCTCGCTTGTGTTCTGCTACAGTTGAGGTGAGCCTAATGACAAAGTTACACAAAATAGTGTTTTTAAACATTTTATTTAAACAATTTTTAAAAAGCCATCACTGTAAAATGCTCATAAGGAAACAAACATACAATTTATGATTATTTCATACTAACTTTGGTGTCTCGGCCAGGATCTCACTGAGGTCTTCCTCTGTCACAACCACACTGGAGTCCTGGATTGTTGAGGGCGAGATAGATCTGTAGAAGTTGCCAAACGTCTCCTCATCATCCAGCTTCATTACTTCTTTCTCTGTCTCTGCCGTCACCTCAATGGTGGATGTCTTGCTTTTGCTCACACCTGATCCCACCAACCATGACATTATTAAACAGGAAATAACAGAAAGTATTACACAGATGTTTTCACGTGTTAATGATGCTATTGTACTGAGTTAACAGGGCAAAAGCTAGACTGTGGTAAGGTGATTTAGATCCATACTACATTTGCTAGATATCCTGTTGACTTGCTGAATGTTATGTTAACTTCCCATGAAATGCATCTATGAAATGCTTCTTAAAAATGTTTAATAACAGGGTTGCTCCATTAAAGTCAAGTTCTTTTTAAAATCAGTATGCATTACAATAATAGGATAAAACAGACAAAGCTCGCTAAAATGCAAAGGGGAAACATGTACTTTCTAAAATGAATCTCTCTCTCTCTCTCTCTCTCTCTGAGAAGGAGGCTACAGTATTAACATGTCTGAGAACAATTCTAAAATGTATGGCAGCATTTTGAATTTCTGCAGGTCAAACCTAACAGAGTTAAATGCAAACTGCATACACCCAAAAAAAAAAAAAAAAAAAAAAAAAAAAAAAAAAAAAAGAAATGTAGAAATTATTCATTCATAAGTATTCAGACCCTGTGCTCAGTATTGAGTAGAAGCACCCTTCTGAGCTAGTATAGCCATGAGTCTTCTTGGGAATGATGCAACAAGTTTTTCACACCTGGATTTGGGGATCCTCTGCAATTCTTCCTTGCAGATCCTCTCCAGTTCTGTCAGGTTGGATGGTGAATGTTGGTGGACAGACATTTTCAGGTCTCTCCAGGGATGCTCAATTG